>JAPMOB010196676.1:0-29182 GCA_029875015.1 Lepomis gibbosus
CAGCTCCACTTCTGCTGCACCCAAGCACACAGCTCCTAGCAGCTCCACTTCTGCTGCACCCAAGCACACAGCTCCTAGCAAACAGCTCCACTCCTGCTGCACCCAAACACCGCCATCTGACCCACTGGTCGGCAGTCACCTAGGCTGGCCCCCACAGGACCAACCTCACACACTGGCCTCTCAAAACCAGCTACATACCTCCTCTACTGCAGTCTCCTTGCTCTCTTATCCTCCAGGTACTGATTGGGGAATCAGGTGCAGCTGCTGCGCATTAATAATTGCAGCTGCACGGCAGGGGGGGGAAGGGCAGTACTTGGAAAAGTACAGGAGAAGAGACCCACCAAAACACAACACAAGACCCACGGCTCTAGGGCCGTAACACATGTTAGGAACTTAAGAAGTTTTACAGCTGCTCCTTTTCTAATGCTTATGTTTGGTAAAAATGCTTTGGGGCCACTGTGCTTCACATGATGATCCCGGAAGTTGAAATACCCTGTGTGGCCACCACCTCAAGATAGCTTCACAGGATTGTGAATTTCTTGGGGGCTTGGGTGACTGTTTTAAATAAAACAATAAAGTAATGACATTGTGGTGTTTTCTGTTTGATAATAATGTAGTGATAAATATTGGTTGACCATTAATAAAATAAATAGCCATGTTTTTTGAGTCATTATGCCTGCAGTCATAAATCTTATTAAGCCTTCAATCAATAATCAGGTCTGAGGTTGTAAATACAAGCAAGACTTAATAAAAGGATTGTAGTCCATGTGCCCGGCAGCCCAGGTAAGTGGTTGAAAAGTCCAGGAGGGGTTTTCCTGCAAAAGCAGTGTCATACTGAAAAAGAATAAACACTGGCAATGGGAACTGTTCCCAGCCTGGCAACACAAAACATGGACTTACTAATGGATCAAAACTTTCAGTAAATTCTTAGTTTATTAATATAGGGTAAAGGAAGAGTCATCATGTTAAGAGCATTGGTTCAGTTCAGTTCAGTTCATCACATGCTTCTACACTCACACTCATTACATGCTTGTCCATATACACATGAATTCACCTAGACACACATTTTAACTGACACAGACTCATTTACAGTTCATATACTGTACACTCTTATTCAAGTGGATACCTGCCTGTCTTTGCTGTGGTACAAATATTTGACATTAAGACAGGTCAGCTAAATCAAACTTATCACCTTTTTTCCCACTGATGAATCTGTTTTCAAAAAGCTTGCATACTGCATGCAGATTTTCTTGATGTGTGCAGAGAGTTTCTAGAAATGGAGTAACATTATATGTCAAAGAAAATATGGGAAGGAGACACAAGATGGTGAGAAAAAGCGTATATGTACACAATTGCATTGTGAAAGTGATTCTGTAAACATTACAACTATAGGGAAAGCTCTCGCACACAATTTGACGTTGGAGCTGTATTCTTATGTCTTCTTCCTCAGATCACACGACTTCCTGCGCACAGTATAACAGTTATTTGGATGGGGACCATGCAAAACATATGGTGCATGTGGTGGCTACACAAGCTCATAGCTTGTCTGAATTTTAATTATTTTTGTGATAACATGACATCTCCCAGTAGCACTGTAAAACTAAACACATGCTACAGGATGAATAATCTCACTTCTTCCATAGTGTAATCACACTTAACCTTTGCTTCGCAAACATGATAGAGTGGGTGAGGAAAGAAGAACATTCACACACTAACCCTAGAAGCATGTGGACACCAGGAAAACACAGTAACACAAAATCTAACTTACACAAGTCCCTAGGATTAGGCAGAACAATTGGGACAGACACAAATGCAAGTCCAAGTGACTGCTGCCAGACAGCAAGATAGAGGAGGAAGGTTATTCTAGCCAAAGGTGTTTGACTAGTGGAGCTCGATTGGGACTCTAAAGGAAAAGGTTTAATACACTTTGGATACATCATGAAACATAATGTTTTCCAAGACATAACTTCAGACACAAAGCTTGCTTATTTCTAGCAAGTAAAATATAAATCTTTGTGAAAGCAGCACCTGATTTTATACGAGTTAGAATGAGTCAGTAGCAGCTTGCATGGACCTGCTTTAGATACTGTGCCTCAAATGTGTTTTCAAGGTCAGGGAATTAGCTCCTCCATGGGCTGTAGCTGCCCTGAAGGAGAGATAAGGATAGTGTTGTCAATTGTTAAAGGAAAGGAGCACTAGGGGTTAAAGAGGCCGTACTTACACTTGAGCTTAAACCCTGAGGTGCTGAAGTGCAGCTGTCAGTATGCATTATAAAAAGAGGAGCAGGAAGAAAAATGAATGAGACTCTTTTCCATCACACTGTAGATACACAGGGTTAGCTATGTGACATGTAGAGACAAGGCAGAGTCAAACTGCATGAAAAAAAGAACTATTTCATGAACAGAACAGCCAGATTGATCATTCAGAGGTCGATGTGCACAAAAAGTCTCATTTTCTTTTGCCTGTTGATCTCTTTGTACTGTCCCCTGTGAGCCATTTGCATTGTTGTCATGAAAGGTCACTACTCTACTGTCACAATGTGTTGCATAAAAGTTCCCTCTGTTAATTTGCCCAACACACAATAACAAATTCAGTCCAGATTGAAATTGGTTAAGTTTTCCTCTTTTTATTGAGGGATACCAGTCTTCCACTGTTTCATTTCTCACATAATAAAACAAGACACAGCACCATGTTTGCCAAAAATGAAGACTGTGGTTGATTATAACAATTTGTTTTTTCATTATAAAGATGCTTGCTTTTGTGTTTGAATACTATATATTCTGCCACCTTATAGGGAAAGTAAGTGATTCTGCAGAAGGAGTGTTGATATTTAAACCAAGCAAGAAACTCTGAGTCTGAAAATTGAAGCCATGCTGAAGTAACGTAAACCTGCATTCTTTCTAACGGCCAGCAGGAGGCGATTCCTCTGGTTACTTCTCCGCTGATTTATCACCTCAGTAAACACTTTTATAATAAGTTTATGATCTCAATCGTTAATCGGAAGGTCGGCGGTTCAATCCCCGGCTCCTTGGGCAAGACACTGAACCCCGAATTGTTCCGCCAGTGTATGAATGTGTGGGAATGTTAGTTTCCGTTTGAGCACTTAAGCTCAATGAATTAATGTGGGTGAAAGGTGAATGCAGATGTAGTGTAAAAGCACTTTGAGTGGTCGAAAAGACTAGAAAGGCACTATACAAGTACGGAGCATTTACATCTAGCTAACCAAGCTAGCTAGCTCCACCGTCTCATCCAAATACCATCACATCCAGTGATTTTGTGCCGGTGATTGGCTGAAACAATGTTGTGGGTAGGGTGGGTAGGGTGTGGGTCCACACCTCTTTCTTTGTTTTCCATTTACAGAGCCAGGGCTGCCTAAGAAAACTTAGAGCACACACAAAATAGAGAGCTAGCAAACTGTGAGGAAGTATTTGCTGAATTTAACAAAAAGTGTAGTGGTTTACAATCACTTACTATCCCTTTAACCACAAAAAGTCAAAATTTCAAAAAAAGAAACAAAACTACTTGGTTAGGTTTAGGTAAAGATCATGGCTTGGGTTTAAATAATGTTTGTTTTGTAAGTGAAATGAACACTCGTGTCCTGGGTGAAAGTCCGGCGTCTGACTCATCCAATGAGTCTATTCGACTGAAGTATTAAAAATACTTAAAATTTGTGAGAGGACCTGAAGACATCTGGCCCAGCTGAGGGTTCTTCTTCCCCACTAGGTTTAGGAAAATATCAGGTTAAAATAAGTATGTTTTTTACAAACATAAGTTAAAATAAGTCAACATTGCCTTTTGGTTTCATATAGAACATCAAAGGCAGTCTCCTAGGTGAAAGTCCTGTGTTTGACCTCATCCATCCACCCCAGCCTACTTTTATGTAGACCTTGTCACTCACCTCACCTGACCGCTCCTTTGCTCCCGCCGTAACTACAACGACCACCAGAGGTCAGCCCCCAACAATAAACATAAATATCGGTCATAATAAACTACTTGCACAGACAACTTATATGGTTATATTTTGGGGGAGGAGGTTCTGGAAATCTAACTAAAATCCAATATCTAACTATTAAATGGATTACGATGTAATTTTGTACAAACATTTGTGGTTCCCAGATGATCCTACAGACTTTGGTGGCCCCCTGATTTTTTATCAGGCACCATCAAGTTGAACATCTGGGTTGTTTGTGAAATATCTTGACAAATATTGTACATTCAATTTGATATAGACATTCAGAGAATCGGGGGAATCAGTTATAATAATTAATTGTGCATCTGAGTCGCAAGTCGTGCACTGTCTTGTACTGTTTATTCCATATTTATACTATATAAAATAAAACAAAAATGCATGACTACATCTCTCAAATGAACGCAGTAGTCAACAGCAGCAGTTGTTAAGGTGGAGAATAAAATCTTAGCAGGGATTTCCCATGTTTCTTTCTAACCATGCTTTCCCAGGAGCTGAGTGATGAGGTGATGGTAAGAGTGTGGACCCATTAGCGGCTCAGCAGACTGGCTCTCTGGGCTCTGAGGACCCGGCATTAACAGTCCAGCTGAGGACTGCTGACTGCTCCACTGATGGACAGTGCTGTAGCCAGGCCAGAGTTTAGACTAAATAGCCAAACCCTTAGCAACAAACCTGGGAGTCAGTCCTTGCTATATAAATCTTGGCAATTTAAGACCAATTGCTCAATAGATGTGTATAATTTATTCCAGTTGTTCCACTGTCTGCTTTTTTACAAGCATGAATCCTGAAATCTTTGGTTAAATGATGCGCTAAATTTGATTTAGTATTTGATTTGGTTTGAATCAATTCTTAGGAGGTTTAGTTAGGATCAAAAACTCATTTGAATTGTAAATTGCACAACAAGTATGTAAACTCATCATAAAAACAGTAACTCGGTCCCCCTTCTGCATAGAATCAGAGAAACAGTTGCATGGCATGTAGGCCTATAGATATAAAACACGAGACACCCGTGAAAGCTAAATGGTTCAGAAATAGCATAGCTTTAATCTCTATGTTAGCTGGCTACCTGTAAAATTAGCATGGCTAGCAAAATGCTTTATTCAGTATAGATGATGTTACTGTAACTACAAAAATCTCAAGGGTTAGACCATGCTGTCCTCATAAGTGGCTACATAGCATTTTTCCTCAGCCATTACAGAAACATGGAAACCCCTCTGGGCATGTTGCCAGTCAACAGGAAGAGAGACTTTCTCAGGATTCCTCATACTCTCCAAACTCTGTCTGTGTGTGTTTAGTCTAGGTGATGTGTGGAGCGTGAAGTCACAATTACTCATGACTCACTGGTGAAGTTTAGCAGTTACCCACTGTGTCTGATTTGTGACAATTTATCCACTCTGAGGGTGTGATTCATCAGTCCCTGTAGACTGAGAAACTGATTGATGGTAAACACAAAAAGACATGCTGACAGATCAAGAAGGGGGTGAGGTAGGGGGATGATCTATTAATAATATGCAGTGCATTTATAAAGTGGATTACTAGAGACATACAGTAAGTATTTAATATGTATTGAACATCACAGATTGATCCAAAGGGTGAAGTTTTTCAGGATATTTAGTGTCAAACGCTCAACTGTTACATAATCACAGCTTGTAGAGTCTCCAAACTGAACAAACAACCATAAAAGATTATAAGACAACAAAAAGCCAAGACCGAAGCCAGGCACGAATTACAGTGTTTCTCACATGACGCTTTTACCAGCTATGCCTTCACTGCATGCAGGCCTAAATGTGTACAAAATTAGAAAGGCCAGAGAGTTCAGCGTCCCCAGAATTTCAGCTCTACATGAACTCAGTAAAAAACACTTTCATATGACCACGGCAAACCACAAGCCTCCATTTAAAAGACTCCAAAGTCTCCAGGAACTGTAAGGAGTATGGGAACTTCATCACTCTGCAGTTATATTGTGTTTTTACTTAAAAGGCACTTCCGTTATAGTGAAGAAGGGGAAACAGTGATATTGTGTATAAGAGGGAAAGTGAAGATGTGATTTTTGAACATTAAAGGACAGATTCACATATTTTCATGTCTGCATTAGTTATGTACCGATTTCCACACTGAAGCAGATTACTAGCTGTAATCATTCCTCCTGCTCACTGGACATTAAGAAACCCCTTTCTTGGGCACCCCAGTACCTCCCCTGGTATCTCACTTGGTAGCTCACCTAGTAGTGTGCATGTCTGAGTACTAGTAAGACTGAGTACATACCACAGAGGCTCGGATTTGATTCCAAACTGGGGTTCTTTGCGGCATGTCAGCCCCTCTCTCTCCTGTTGAAATTCCTTCCTAATGCGCTTTCAGTATAAGTGTAAGGGTGGTGATGGCGCAATGGATAAGACACATACCTTTGGTGTGAGTGACCTGGGTTCAATCCCCTACTGTGACCCATTCACCAGTGTGTCCCTGAGCAAGACACTCAACCCCTCACTGCTCCAGACAACCTCTGACATATATATAGCAATTGTAAGTTGCTTTGGATAAAAGCGTCAGCTAAATGTAATTGACGGGTAATAAAATGCACTATCACAGTTATTGAAGTTTAACACGAGGCTTTAGCAGTCTTAGTTAGTCAAATTCAAAGTTAAAATAATTTTAGGATAATATTCTCTCCTTGTGTTTACCCAGACAGTCTATCCCTGCAGAGCTATAGGAGCTATGAAGGATCGAAACAAGAAAGATGGACTTTTATATGAAAAAAATAATATAAAAGACTTTAATGTTTTCAAAATAAAACATTAAAAAGGCAGCCTCTGGCAGCCTTTTCAACTAACTCATGAAGCTAACATTAGCTTAATTAGCTAACTAGCTACTGCTGATAAAGTTCATACCTGTCGGAAATCAGGAACAAATTGCTTTGAGAATTACTAAGCATTTGCATGGTTACATCAGCCAGCTTCATCAATGTTAACTGCATATGTGCTGTGTAAGAGTGGTATTCAATGTCTTGTTGAGCACAGACGCAGAAAGAGACCATAGGGTCACAGCCAGAATTACACGTTATGTTCAAAAACCATGACAACACATGGCAAACACAGGAAACCCCTACTGACAGAGCGGAACAGTAGCCCCAGGTGGACACTCAATCTATCTCTCAGTTAAACCTGCATCTTCAAAAATGGCCATCGAGTTAAATTAGCACTTGTGAAAGTCTTTCAAAAGTGAGTATCACGTTACACCAACTTGACAACTTGGCATTTGCTGCAGGGATATTGTATTGCATGGTAAAGTGCTTCTGTTTTTTTGTTTTCCCCCCATAGATCAACAGGAAGAAAGAATGATCACCTTCAGTGACAGTTGATGCATTTTGCAATCTCTCCAGTATTTGTCACCTAAAGGAGCTACACGGTAATGAGAGAGCGGGAGGTATGACACAACAGCATAACTAAATGAACAAATATCAACAAAATAAAGGCTTTCTCTGCCACCCAGCTAGCCATCGATAATCGAACACACCAGAGAGTTTCAGCAAGAAAGTACTACTTCTCTCTCCTAATAATCAGCATATAAACAAAGCCATGGTGGTAATTGGATGTTTATGAGTATGTGTCTAGCACTCCAGCTGAAATGTGAAATATGAAAGTGTGTGTGTGTGTGTGTGTGTGTTTCTATTTCTGTCCGCCTGTAGTCAGGAGTCACTGTAACACCGTACAAGGCTGGTGGCAGAGTGTGTTTTACTCCCTTGGCATATCGGTGTGGCCCATCACAAATGAAGCAGCGTTTTCCAGACACATGGGCTGCATCACCATTGGCCAGGACAGACACTTTACACAGCGGTAAACATATCCAGACCCAAGGTCAGCTGCTTGACGTCACCCTCTGCTTCGCTTCTCCGCTGCTTGGAAACACGCACACATACACACACTCATACATAGAAATCACATGGATATATACTGTATGTCTACTATACACTATCTACTGTAAGGATGCTCTCTAATCATCCCTCCCTACCTGCATCAATCTCTCTCTCTCTCTCTCTCTTTCTCTCTCTCTCTCTCACACACATAAACACATTATCTCCCCTTCCTTATACAAATGATAAATGGCATTGTTTTGTCTGCTGTCAGTAGTTGATGTGAGCGAGCAGGTTGCCATAGAAATCAATAGGCAGCTTTCATAGATTAACCAAAGGAACAGGCCAGGAATCGAAGCCATGTATTACTGTGAAACTGCAGCCAGTCAGAAAAAGGGAACTAATTCCAGTCATAGGAAATGGCTTTTGCTCTGAACTGGATTGAATGATATTAGTGGGATGCTTCATTAAGTTTAAGATTTATAGCAGGTTCCAGATTTAATTACAGCTTAAGTCCAGATGTTGATGCGTCACACTGAGAATTCTATTGTGCCTTTAAATTGTTACTCTCCAAGTTACATCCATAAGATTTTCATTATATCGAAAGCCCGGTTTTGATACCACTTATGGCTGTCATTTTATCCACAAGAGCCAATAATATGCATTCTGTATCTGTCTCTGTGCATGGAACTTTTCACTGTTCACTGGCTTAGTCTACCTTTCCCGTGTGTGATTCATATTGCTTGCCTATGCACAAGGAACTGGCAGGAAATTGTGCTTGCACCAGGGTTAATTTTGTCAATGAAAATTTTGATGAAAATATTTTATTGACAACCTTTTTTTCCATGACTTACATGTAACAACAGCGTAATTTAAAAAATATTTTACAGTACAAATTAGGACAAAATCTTAAGTACTTAATTGTGCACTGATTAGAAATAAAGAAATTTCATACTTTCTTTCAGCAGACAATAGAGAACCTAGATTACAGCATGGTACTTGGCTCTAGCTACGCAACGCAAATGAGTTGGTCATTACAAATGAGTGCAACCACAAGCATTCACATTCTCATTTTGGATAAAATGGTCATGGTCACATGACAGAGACAAGCGAAGGCCACAGTATGCAAGTATGAGTTCATTATTAACATGTCGAACAGCATTTTTACACCCCTTTTTGGTCGTCTTTTTTCTCAGTTACCCTTTTTCTTAGTAGCCAAGAAGACATTCTTGCTGCCACTAATGGTCGATGCGTGCGTCATTTCAAAGAAAACTGAATCCTTACAATGCACCTGCCATTACTATCAGTAACCTCAGGTGTTGCCAAATCAAACTTGACTGAAATCCTAAGGATTATAACTTTAAGGTATGAAAAACTAAGCCCCATGTAAACTTGAAAGGTGGCTTTAAAACGTTTATGGTGGAGAGATGAGGCTGTGTCAGCCTGGATTCACAGCAGCAACAATGGTTTGACCCAGTTTCATGGTGACAAAAAAAGCATCTTAACAGAAGCTTCTTAAACCAATCCTTAAGCTAAATATGCTTCTCTGATGTCCATCCATATGCTCTGTATGTTCCAGATACTTATTCACAGTTTCCATTTCAAACCTCATGCATGACCCATGTGTTTAGTCAGGCCTGAAACTGTGAAAAAAACAAAACAAGAATGAACATTAGTGTGAAGAAAACTCATCATGTGGTGAGGAAACAAAGAAAATGGTGGCTATGTTTAAATCACCATGTTCACATCTTAAATCAAAACTTCAACTGACACTGCACACTGTACATTCAGCATTTACTCTACACTATGTAAGCAGCTCATGTGACCTGACACAGCTGGGCTGAACAGTTCTGGCTCTGCAAACCATTTCGAATTTCATATCTTCCCATGGAACATTATATCATTTGGGCAAAATATCTTGGCATGGCTTTGTGTTGACAGGATGAGAGATGAGAAAACTGTTCTTAGGAAATACAACAATGTGAATTTATGTATAAAGTTATATGAAAATGAAGTTAGTTTTCGGTTCAAACCACATGGATGGTCAAAATGTTCCATATATATACAGTATATATATATATATATATATAAAGGTAAAACATCAGAGGTCTCTGTCCAGACGAGTGCAGTCCTAGGAACAGTTAAGATACTGCGCAGAACCCTCAAAATCCCAGGCCTCTGGTAGAGGACCCGAGCTTGAGGATGACACATACCACCCCACAAGGGGTGAGAGGGAGATTTTTTATTTTTTTATATATATATATATATATATATATATATATACAATTGTGGATCTTTATACTTTAAATACTCTAAATTCATACATACAAATGTTCAAATAATCCCATTTACAGACCAATAGATGTTGTAAAGATCCACATGTAGGAAAATAGCAGCCTAATTTGCATCTAAATTGGTGTGATGCTCACCTGTAAGGTCCCACCTACCATAGGCTGACTGCACGGTGTGCAACTCCATCATTTCATTGTGCACAAACACATCATCTCCAGTTAAAGAAGAGTCTAGTTAAAGAAAAGGACCTGATGGGAAACAGTCTTTATAAAGTTATAGTAATACTGTTTGAAAAATGAAAGTTGTAATTGTTTCCTATCATCTGGCTCTCCCTCCCTCTGCATCATCTGCTCACCAGGTCACATAAAACGCAGCTATTTACAGAGGCCAACCCTTTAATGTATGAACATTTCTATTGACTTAAACATGTTCTGAGACTGCTGGAATAAGACCAAACCACTTAGTGATATTTACTCAGTAAATAAACACAAGATTTAAGATTGCAGGCTTGCTGATCATCCTAATCATTTTCAGACTTTGTCAGATCTCATGTAAGTGATCTGAGTAGCACAATCATTCAGCGATTTCTCTGAAATACTGAGAGAATATCTTTTCCTGAGGTCTGTTTTGTGTTGGTCTTACCATTTGGCTGATACAATGTGTGTGGAAAATTTTGTGGTAATAGGCAAAAATAGCATTTGTAGTAGCAAAGAACGTTATACAAGTCCAGAGCGGTGATTGGCGAAAGGCAGTTCAAAGTCACTGTGCTTGCTGAAAAACTTGCTTATGTTTCTTTATTGGCTCTCCAAGAGACATGGGAACCAGATGAGTGGCTGCGCTACTGCCATTTAATCCCAGTATTCATCAGTGTGGCATCCATGCCCACTGATTAACTCCTGCTCACTGTCAATCACATCGTCATGCACATGTGGTAGAGAGTCTGGAGAGCTTCTTTTAGAAAGGATGTATCTGTGTTACAGTATCAGACATGCTCGTCGTCTCTCCTCCAATCAGAGTGTATATCTATTTATCTCACAATCCTGCGATCCAGTTATGAAATGCAAGCCTTCGTTGAGCGAGATCATGATCTCCACAGCTCTTTGGTGTTACTTTTATGTCCTTGCTGAAAGTATTGATGAGATCTGGCAGTGTCCAACCCACCAAGACACAAACATTTCTTTCATTGGGCTTTACCAAATAAAACAGTTATAAACAAGACCACGGCTCTCCTACCATTCCAGCATGCCAAAGCAAAACAAGATGCTGAAGCGGCAGAAACACTTCCCAGATGTTTGTCATGAAGTGCAAGAGAATGGCTGTATGGTATGATCGCTCTGCTGCTCAAGCTGAGTATAAAATACTGTATGTAATACTCATTGTCCATGTAGGAAAGAAACTAATAACATACATATCATGGCATCTGTAGGGTTCCACTGTTGTGAGTAGAGACATCCAGAATGTACCCTAACACATGCTAAATAACCATTACAATTTTTTTCCCTGCTAACACAAGTTTTACTTCTGCAACACATTCTCGTAATCCAATATTTGTGTTTGTGCATCATTTTGGAAGCAATAGTGCAATGATTATTTTGCAACCTTCTTTGACTTTTCAAAAATGTGAAACAAAAACTTCTGCCTGCCTCCAGGAACCTAGCAGGAGCACTGGGAGGCACACTGTTTTCCAGTCTCGACCCCTGCAAGTACCTCTCATCATTTCTCTCAAGTGAAGAAAATTACAGGATGTGCTGCACATCATGTAACACGTTCCCAGGTAGGGAATGTTCAGACTGCCGCTCTCTCACGGCCATTTGCTCATGCTCAACAGGGTCTTGGGCGTCACGAGGTGTCCGTGAAACCTTGAGGGGTTTTACTCTTCTGGCCTCAAAGCTGTGTGCTGGCTGTGTGAGAAGGAACTAAATCCGGAGAGACATATTAATATTTAGGCACACAGGGATGTGAGGACAGCTGCTGAAAAGCCGCATTGACTGTCAGGCCTGCCAAAGAAAACAAAACAACACAATGCTGTGTCCCATATAGTGAGGAGAGCAGTCAGATGTTGCTCTAAAGAGCTTTTATGAAATATGATCACAGCTGACCATCGCATTTTCTATCATTGCCATGTGGCTAAGGAAATGTTTTTTATTGAAGCTACTTGACTCATAGTTTTCAATGTGGATTTTCAACATTTTTTGCATGACGTACCCCTGCATCCCTACTAGATAAGCTCCCCTCATCAACACCAAATGTCTTGTGTTCTTTTCACATTTTAAAGTGGGTGTACTTTATGTAACGCCCAAAAAGAAGATATTGTTTTTCATACAACTGAATTGTTAATGTTTAGGTTACTTTGGTATGGTTTGCATGCTACTACCGTCTGATGTGGCAGAACCTGGAACTTTCAACAATTTACTTCTAGCTAACTTTCAACTCTAAAAATGTATCAGAAGCTTTTAGCTGGCAACTGTTTCACCTGTCATATATATTTCAGGCCATTATTTCAACTGTTTATCTATTACTTTTGGCTAATTATTTCAAATGTTTATTATTTCTTCGTTAACTATTTATTCTTTACTTTTAGCAAACTATGTTGACTTTTCTGTTAGCCTGCTTGTTTTTATGCTCTCAAAGACAACATTCAGCGTTGCCAACTATTTTTAATGAAAAGTAACTAAAGCTTGCTTGAGAAGTCACTAGATGTTGTAACTGACTCTGACTAGCTTTATTATTAGCTTGAAAAATATTTTAAAGTTATCTCATCAATAAGGATTATCTCTTATTGATGAGATAAGAGTGTTGTATAGGTGGTGGCAACATGTGACTTATACTTGTTAAACCGAACTTGCTCATGTTGCTTGTAGCTAAGAGCTTAATGGTCAGCATTACACCAATTTAGGTGCTAATTGGGTTGTTATTTTCCTAAATGTGGATATTTTTAAAAATCAAATCATAATTTCATTTTTTCCCCTATGGACTCTGGAGTATAAGTACCCTTTTTTTGGAGGTAAATATTTTGCCACAGTGTTTTAAATTGATTAACATGGCTCAATGGCCAAAGTGTGGCCATAACTGAAAGCATATTCTACTTGGTTAAGACCCAGCACAGCGTGTTATCCTTTGAAGCGCAGCTGTGAATCAAGTTTTTTTTTTTACAGACGGAGGGGGGAGGCTCGCCCTGAGGCCCATCTCTGGGGCTTCACATTAACTGTACAGGAAACGTCCACCGTCAAGGCCAACGGTGTGGTTACTCTATGGATGCTTAAACATGCAATGTGAATATATCATCCTCTTTACATGCACGGAAAATTCTTATGACAGTGTACACACACACAGAAGAGCAGGTGCGTGTAGACGCTCACCTATAAACTAACATTTTGGCCTAAGAGAAACAGTTGGGGCTCTGTATTTAGGAGTGGGGTTAACAGATTGCACTTTGTGGACCTGCACATCAAACATTCCCATAAAGGCAGAATCTGGGGAATGCTCCATGGATCACCAACAGCACGTTTTCAAGTTTGAGCCTCCCTGCGATGTGGAGAGGATGACAGGATACAGGCTTGGCAGGGCTGGCTTGCGGCTGGGGTTTACTGTAAAGTTTCTGTGTGTGTGTGTGTCTGTGTGCATGTGTGTGTGCGACTATTGCACGGAGGTACACTAATATGTACCTTTGCTGAGTGTAAATGTTTTAGAGGCATTTTGTGAAGCAGCCTGAAAGCATCTTTACATATAATTACACAGTCAGTCAGAGCTAAAGAGGAGGTTCCCTATGAAACAAGGACTGGCTGGTGAGTGTGAAGAGTGGCATCCAGACTGCCAAAAATGAGAAGTTGTTGACTGAACATCTGTAAGCATGAGTGAGTTTGCCCTTATGTCATATACATCTATATACAGTATCTCACAAAAGTGAGTACACCCCTCACATTTTTGTAAATATTTAAATCATGTAATTAGGGGTGTAATCACTTTTCTGTTTCTCTTTAACATGTTTGACTCAACCTTTAATTCAAATCGATTTATGGAATCATAAATAAATAGAATAAAAATACTTTTGTACTTACATTTCACCCAAAAAAGAGCTTCTTTTAGAAATTAAAACTAATATTATATTATTAGTCGTAACCATATTAATATCACAATTTATAGTGTAAATTCTTAAATATGTTTTAACTCCTTCCAATGGCAGTTTTTGATAACATCCCAGTCGGCTGTATTCCCTGCAAATGCAGTACAACTCTTGCACAGTGAGATATTCACATAACCTATGCAATACACAATGACATATTGAACAATCCAACAGGCCACGTATTGCACCACTAACACTAACACTAACTTCTTACTGCCCAATGACATAATGGACATAGACACAAATGAGTTTTTGTATCGTTTTAGCCTGCATTTAGGAGCCCTGAATCTTCTACCATAGGGTAAAAGCTGAAATTCTGGGTCAAGTATGTGGGTCTGATCAGAAACTATTTTTTGTGACTGTCTGATAACCAAGTGCTAATAAATTGTCTGGAAGAGCAGATGGTTTTTGACCCCAATAATCTTCATAGCTGTTTGTACCTGACCAATGGTCTGTGATTTGGACTGTACTGTTAGGTTACCACACCAGGCTGTGATACCGTATCTTAGAATACTTTCTAGTATTGCATGATAAAATAACAACATAAATTTTTGTTTGACTCCATACACTCCAAGTCTCTGTAAAAAATGCCTCCTCTGTTGAAGTCTGGAGCAGAGAGTGTTCACGTGGTCCTTCCATCTAAGTGCATTATCGATATGTACACCAAGGTACTTGTAAGAGCTAACCTGAGTAATTGGTAAGAGTCAGACTCACACCTGCTGTGGGGCTTCTTTTGCTGATAGGTAAGCAAATCAATTTCAATCCCTAATGCTACTCTGCTTGTACAACAGAGGATTAGTTTATACCCGGAGGTGTTGTTTAATGAGATGTCTGTTGAGTGCAGACCCTGAGATGATTCTGTTGTTCAATAGGCCAGATCAGGTCACTAGACAACTGTCAGGGATAGGAGGTATGTAGCAACAGCATGGCCTCGGTGGAATGGGAGGACGGATCCATCACATGAGAAATAGTCATTTTTTTAAAGTGACGTGTTTGAATTAAGTTTGTGTCTTTCATGTTCTGTGAAAGAGTGATGACTTGTGTTTCAACAAAATATCACAGTACATCAGAACCAGCAGTGTTCTGATCAACTCCCTCGTAAATATTCCTTCATCCAGCGCCAAACTGAGCGGCGACTCAATAATTGTTTCCTTTTAGTAAAATCTCCACCGCATTACTGTGATGTTGATGAAATTTGCGGTTTCGTGCTCTGCTGGTGTGTTCTTCACTGGGGTTTCATTGCGTACAAGAATATGGGAAACAGCATCAATGTTTTATTTCAACCGCAGCATCAAGAGCCAAGCTTTGACACCGGCCGCGAATGATTGTGTATAAATGTGTCATGTGAGAACAATCACAATATGCCCATGGGCTCTTGGATTTGGCTTGCTTTGTTTTCAGCCATTTGTTTTGTGAGCCGAGAAGTGATCTTTAATCTTTAATTGACTGATGATATGATTAGGATGGGAGAGATTTATTGGCCCATCTTTTAATTACAAATTCACACCTGGAGACATCCCTGTTTACTTGCATACATGCAAACATTCTATTACATAACGCCTTTGTGAACTGCTCAAAAAAATTAAGAGAACACATCAGATCTTGAACCTGGATCAGTGAGCTCCTGGACAGTGTTTGGTGCAACCTGGCCGTGTTGGGTGAACTGATACATAACGTCCCTGAGAGTCTGAATGGCATCAATGGCTTTGTCATCCAGAAACTGCCTACACACTCTGAGGAATTATTGAGGAACATTGCCCTGTACCAGGAGGAACCCAGGGCCCACTGTACCAGTGTAAGATCTGACAGTGGCTCTGAGGAGTTCATCCCAGTAGTCCGAGGATATGCCTCACCAGACTGTCACTGACCCACCATCAAACCAGTCATGCTGGATGATGTTGCAGGCAGCATAAAGTTCATCACAGCATGTCCAGACTCTTTCACAAGTGATCAGTGTGAACCTGCTCGCATCTGAATTGGGCACAAGTGGCAGACCTGCCAATGCTTGTGTTCTCTGACAAATACCAGTTAAACTGCATGGTGCTAGACTGTGAGCACAGATCCCACTAGAGGTCATCGAGCTTTCGCCATCGCGCCATCCTCATGGAGTCTGTTTCTGACACTTTGGTCAGAAACATGCACACCAGTAAGCCACTAGAGATCTTTTTGTTGGGCTCTAAAAGTGCTCTTTCTGTTCCTCCTCACCCCAAGGAGCAGATATTGATCTGCCTGCTAGGTTGATGCCCTTCTAAGGCTCCCAGCTCTCCTTGTGTAATGGTTTGTCTACTTGTATCTCCTACATGCTCTTGATACTGTGCTGGGAGACAAGAGCAAACCCTCTTGCCAAGGCACATATAGACGTATCCCTGAAGTTTAATTGACTTGATAATAAGCTTTGTTCGATCACCTAACTCTGGTCTGCGTTTGAGTTCTGGTCCACCGGTCCTGACACTTTCAAGTAATGAGCATGTAAGTAATCTATGTAATAATGAATTAACAGATGAAAAAAAATGAATACCAGTAATGTGACAAGGGCCGCTTATAATGACAAACTTACAAATAATAATAATAATAATCACCAACTGTTCAGTTCCCCACAGCTCTATGGAGCATTTTAGCTTCTTTAAACAGCAGACAGACAAAATTAGTGACTAAGTATTGAACATAAGGATGGTGAGCAATTAACAGCTAAAGATCCAGATATTTCCCTCAGGAGTTGGTAGAGACTTACATTTGCCAGGTGGATATAAACACAACTTGCTAAGGCTAAAGTAAACAGTGAGTGAACACATCATTATAAAATGATGTAATTCAAGTAACAATTGTCTTCCACACTGTTGAGTGCCCATTAGGAAGCTCATCCAAGGTCTCAACAGAATGGATTCATTTCTGTTCAGAAAGAATAGAGTGTTTTTCACAAGAAAACATGAGCTAACATGGAAAGAGAAGTGTTTACTCTCAGCCCATCAACAAATATGCATTTGTTAGCCGTTACACTGAGAGGTAGCAGAAATGTTGATAGCAGTTTTAGCAGTTTAGCTGCACTTTTGCTGTAACTACACTTTTTTATTCACCTAGATGGTTAATACAACAGGTTTTTAATCAGGCAACAGGAGGACATAGTAATTAATAGAGGAATGTTTGGTATGCGGACATAGATGTGAGAGAAGACTGTAATTATCTACACTACTGACTCTCACAGACACTGGCTTTTGAATAGGCCTTTTCATGGAAGACATTTTGACACGTCACTGTTGTTCCGACTCCGCACAGGTGTCAATAATAAAAATGAATTATGAACCATTTGCTGCTTCACTTTCAGGGTCCTGTTGTTGTGCATGCTGGCTCACTGTCACACTATCACAGCTTACTGGGAAACTTGAATAGACCACCATCATTAATGTTATTAGTAACACCTGTGCTTTTCCCATTATGACAAGTAAAAATGTCTGCTGTGAAAGAGGTCTATGGGAAGCATCTGAGGCAGTCCCAAACACGACCATGTGACATTTACAAAAAACAAAACTGTGCCGAAAAATATTTGCTGACAGTTTTGCATTGAATATATAATATGTAACTTTTCTGCAATAAAATGTATAAAAACACCTAGACCTGTTTCTAACAATTTACAAACCCAGAGAAATTCGTAATTTTAAACGAGGTAACGGCCTGTTTCATTTGGTCGCCTGTCAAACAGTGAGTGAAACTTCAGGGTGCTTTGGACTCAAAACACATCATAGTAGAATTCAAGTGCAAGTGACAGTCATTTTACAGCCTTGATGTTAACAATTGTCATTCACACTGTTAATTGCCCTCAAGGCAGCTCAAGCCCCATCCAAGGTATTAACAGCGTGGATTAATTTCTGTTCAGAAAGAAAAGTGTTGTTGCCAAGGAAATGTGAGCCAACGTAGAAAGAGAACCATTTACTCTTAGCCCATAAAACCAGTAAGATTGATGGGGTGTTTGATCAGCCAAAAGGAAGCCTATCTCTCCCACACTCCGTCTCCCACTTTCCATTCTCCCCACAACAGACGTTACTTTGGATGACATACTGGCGTCCAACAACTGAGTTTGCTAGCGAGGTTCAGGGACATGTCCCAGACTTAAAAATTTCCTTATCTAAATGTGTGCATTTTAAGACATTTGAAGAGCAAAAATTGGATAACAATAACTGTTAAACCAAGGTCAGATGTTACAATGAGTGATCACACTACAATCTGAAAATACAGACTAAAAGACTAAAATCAATCAAAATCTGAAAATGAACGTTCATCTAAAGGAAAATTCACGCTACAGACACTCTCTGTATTCCCTCTCTGTCCCTTACTTTATGACTCCTCACTTGTCTCTCTTACCAAAATATATGACAAATAATGTAAAGGTTCAGTGTGTAATATTGCTGAGGATCTATCAACAGAAATGCAATATAAGAACCATAACTATTTTTTCAGTTGTGTGTAAACACCTTACATAATAAACCATCATGTTTTTATTACCTTAGAATGGGGTACCCCTTTCCATGGATGTTGACATGTTGCATCGTCATGTTTCTACAGCGGCTGAAAATGGACAAACGGTGCTACAGAATGTGTTTAGTCACTAAGTTGTTTTTGTTCTACTTATGGTAGAATTCAGCCTGTGCAGACACTCATCACTGTGTTGAATACGTACATTAGAAGAAGAAGTAGTAATAATATACTGCAGGGGTCTGCAAAGAAATTTTGCATCGGAGCAATATTTTCAACCATTAGATGGTGGATGTGAATATAATTCATAATATTGAATGGCATCTTCATGATTTTTGGTAAACTTTATCTTATGTGTGGTTTATAATGGACTGTGGTGCAGAAACAGTGACAGTGTTTCACACTGTTGGCTTACATTTTCCATGTTCTCTGTCAGAGTCACAATAACACATGGTTTTACTGAATAATTAAGTAAACATTATTTCTTAATAAAGAACCTCATTTCTTGACTGGCTACACTCTGCTGTCTCAGAAGAGACACCTTTTGTGCTGTGTCAGACACCATAGCTGTCCTACGCTGCATGTCATCACTGTCTTTCTCTCCTGCATTTCCTGTTTTTCTTCAGTTATCCTATCCAAATAGAGGCAAAAAGCCCTTAAAAATATTTTTTAAAAGTCAATCTATATCTTACCTGTATCTTAATTTGCAGTTGTCTGATTTTCATAATCCATCCACTGTGTTGAGTAATTGAGACTGAGATTTCTTAGTAAGGACAAAATCATCCAAGCAATGACAGTGAGGAGCAAGCAAAAAAATGGTCACTCCTGTGTACTTGCAGAGACTTGAAGCATATGCCAAGGAGAACTGGTGACTTTTGGTGGTCTAACATCTAATAAGACACTTTTAGTTGTTTTTCCATTTTATTTATTACCTACACATCTGTACTTGCCGACCACAATCCAATCCCATCCTGTCCGATTCCCTCTCTTTCACTACAACCTCTATCAATATCAAGTGATTTCACCCCATGTTTGCTATTGAGTCTCTACCCAAATGGCAGATGTAAATACAATATACAGCACTTTACGTGATGCAAGTAAAGATATTTCTGCATTAGGCTTCCCACACCTGTACTGATCTACTTCCTGCCTTACACATTGAGTTTAAGTAGAGTGTATAAGGCCTTTTTTACCTCATACTGAAACCGTTTCAGTATTTTACATGGATGCCAGATATATGATGTAAATCCCTCACCTCCTTCAGTTTCCTCACCAGACTTGAGTTTTCCAGTCCTCCTGTCCAACAGGTATCCCATAGCACAAGCGGCACTCTCGATGTGATATCGACCTCTAACTCAAAGCAATAAAATGATGATTCAACTACAGTCTGATATTTACTTTGGGTTGAGTTTTTGACTGGTAACTGTAACATTGTGAAATCTCGACTGCAGAATTTTTACAAATCATGCAAAGTCCTTGGAAGGATCTTCTGAAACCATTAACACAAGGTGAGAGGTTGGTTGGGTAAGAATAAAGATCTGTATCTCGGATCAAAGCAGCATTCGATTGTGGTTTTGAGTCAATAAATATGTGATCCATATGGTGAAAAGTGTGGTCTGCTTTTAATTTAATTTAATTCAACGTGTGTGAAGCACGCTGTGCTCATCTCTGTCATGTCCTCAAGTGACTGTCACTGATCTGCTGCCACTGAATGGTGCAAACAAAGAGCTCTGTAGGTAACAAAATAAAGCTGTTGTCTCTTTCTCACTGTGACCTGCTGTTGTCTGCTTTTTTGAACAGTTGTGCTTATGCTTTCTATTGTAAACTCTCCAACTGTTGCTGCTGTTATTGCAGCTCCTCTGAGCTTGATTATCACTGTGGAGACTGGAGACAGAGTGGATAGATGAGCTATTTTATTGTCATAATGTGAGCGGTGCAACTGCTGTCGACTCTTCACGGCTCTGGCTTCAATGGAGGGACACACACCGGTCAGCATCTAACCAGAACAGGCTGTTTTCCATCGCCTCTGCCCAGGCCAGCACATCATTATTTTGTTTGGATGCAGGCCCTGTCACATGTGTGTCACACACTCTGGATGCTTCATCTCTACTATAGCCAATGGTGCACTTTCTTCCACTGCCCAGAGAGTTTGTTATTTATGGTGTTCCCGTTACACAAAGGGGGCCATTAGGTGTATGAATAATAAAAGATTAAAAGTGTGTGTTTCTGCCCATCAAATGCATATTAATTTTGTTCAGGCTTGAGATATTTTTACAGCAAATACGTCATTTGATTTGATGAACTGGGGCTGGGTGAGTGTAATGTTGTCCCTCTTTACACCCGGCATTAAAATGCGTCTTGTATCCAGATTGTATCTAGATATGATGTTAACCTGATTACATGTACACCTGGTATTAAAATGCGTCTCCACTGTCTACACTGAGAGCCGACCGAGAGCCGACCGCTCTGTACGGCTCAACGTCACTCACATGTCAAACCTCTTGTTTGCGTGAGTCCAAAAAATGAACTGTAACTATAGACTGTATAGTGACTTTCTGAACTATCTCTGACCCCAGTTTCCACTGTGATTTGTTTTTCTCTCTCTTCAGCGGTGCGCCAATGCAATAGCTCAGCCAGAAAGTGATATGTAATTCCTTTCTGTTATTTCAGTAGTTTATATTGAGTTTAACGCAACAGCGCAGAATTTCACGTTCACAAACAGATACTACAGCTCATTGTTCACCAAAAATGTGAACTTGTTCTCTGAATGGTGCTCTCCAACAGCGTTCATGCAGAACACTGTATGGACACATGTATGCAGCTTCAAGCTTTAGATTTAACTCACGGAAGACTGCAACCGGTATGTGTTTCTGTAGTTGTTGTATGAGAACTGACAACATATTTGTATTTACTCTTGTGTTCAGTGTAGTCACAATGCGTCTGGAGGTGGTTTGGCCAATCGGATCACAAACCGACCTCATTCGGGGCATTTACACCTGATTACCCAAAACACATTTTTATGCCAGATGTAAAGGGGGCCCTTGAGGTCATACCTGGCCTATATCAACATGGACCCACGCTGACTCAAACTGTACATCTGAAAGGTTTGCATCATTTTGATATCACCCTGAAAAGTTTGAAACTCAAACATCATCACACAGTGGGAGCATCACTATTCAGTTAACATGAAATATCAAAGAGCGACAATGGTTTACCTTGAAGACATGAAGAAAGCACATTGGGTTGCGTCAGAGGATTTATTTTTACTATGGCACAGGGTAATCTGAAGCAGTTTAGAGTATCCTTGTGGGCAAAACCAACACAACGTGAAAGCATAAGGATGTTGTTTCCTCAGTCAAACAATATGTGAATAATAATTTAAAAAAAATATTTATATTAATGGTAAAGAAATAACATGTAGAAAAAAAATAAATGACTGGAAATAGATAAAAAGCAAAAGATAAGGCAATCTGTTTTCCTCTTTAGCATAAAACAGAAATTAATGCATGAACAATTTTGCTAGGCACACATTTTAACCTCAAAATCATCTCATCTTAATTATTATATGAATAATGAATGATCATTCTCTTTGCTTTCAACATGACAGCATCTGATTATCACTAAAACCAGAGTGTGCTCGACTTTGCATGTCACAAGGGGCTAAATGTCCCCGGCTGCTGTGACTCACATCGTCACAAATTCATGCAGTTGACGACATGAGTCAACACACAAGCACTGCCGGCGACGCAAGACGTCACCGAGGGAGTCAAAGGTCAAGGGAGAGGAATTAATAAGTGCTGGCTTGTATCAAAGACATGCCAGCCATGGCTCAACACCGTCATCCAAAGATTAGCCTTTATGACGTCCTTGTATGGGAATGAATCATAGCACAGAGGCTTATCATACACTAGAAAGTCTTCTCTCTGGAGAGTGAAATTCTCTGGGTACAGATCAGTTATTTGAATGTGTTTGTGTAAGAGCCAAAGGTTTGATGCTTTTTTGGGTAATTAAATGTGCATTAAGAAACTGTGAGGGGATGAGGCAGAAAAAAATGAACACTGTGACACTGAGCTTTGTCCCAGTGTCCTGGGAGACATTTTTGCCCAGAGTTTATTCCCACAGACAGTGTTTCCTTTTGGCTATGTACCACTCCATGCAAGCTTGACCAATCGAATACTTTAAGCTGTATGTTACAGTAGGTTAAAGGCACTGGGTGTTGGGATCTGGGAAAATTCAGACTGAGAAAGTAGGAGGAGCATTGCCAAGGAACGTCTGCCTAGGAGGCCTTGGTGCCAGACAAGGGATAAAGGTAAATTAATGGTTTTTCATCTTTATTACAGATTTCCTTAACAGTTGTCAGCGAATTGGCATATTGTAGGCTTATAAAATTGTTAAAGCAAACATTAGCAAACAGTAACTTGCTAACTTTGGCGTATAGAAGGTTTATCAGATATTTTTCTAAAATCAGTGTCTGCTGTGACAGGAAACAGAAATGTTGTAATTCTCTTTCTCATTACACGTACTAATTTGATTAAATGTATATTTAAAATGTTATTAGTGCAGCTATTGAAAAATTAAATGTAAAATTGTAACACAAAGATAAATACTGAATTACTGGACACTAAATTATACATTGACAAAATATATTCACAGAAAATACATTCAGAATGTTTTTCATATTGAAATCTTTGATGACTTTGACCTCTGTAACATCTCGGTTTTTGGGGACAGACACAGTGCTGAGGAAGATAATACAGAGACTGATAATACAGGCTGGTGAGAAGGATGTAGGTTAACATTAAAATCAAGTCTGGTACAACACCATAGACAATCACAAGCAATTAGAATCATATCATCTCCTGGGACTGCATTTGTCTTGAAATCCCATTAGAAGATCGGAATACATTTGCGGCAACGCAAATTGTCATTGCCTACCACATGTTGTCCATCTGTAAAGTCTGCAGTGCAACATTTTGGTCAGAATCCATGGAAAAACATCAATTGTAATTAGGGGTTACATCAGCATGGGGTGGATGTCGTTTTCCTCCACATGGGAACCCATTTTATGGTCAAATTCTGAGGTTGAAATCCCAAAGAAAGTAAAGGCGCAGCTGTCATTCTGGTTCAGATGGGATGACATGGATGGAACGAGGAACACACAGCGAGGTACAGCACTTGAGGTTTCGCTATAGCGTTGTCTTGGGCTACTGCCTGAATACTTGATCGTGCCGGAGGGCTGGGCACTTCAAGGTCCATTTTGAACACTGTGTGTGGGAAAAGCTACTACTGAGCTAGGTCCATTTAAGGCAGGTTATTACAACAGAACAAGGATTTGCTTCTTGTTTGGACTTGCATGCTTCATAACACGTAAGTGTAATGAGGCATGCAGGTATAATATACAGAGGATGTAGCACATAGTTGTTGCATATAGTACAAAAACAGGAAAGAGAGCTATATACAGTTTCAAATATTTTAATCTTGGGGATCTGGGGAATGGGGTTAAATGATAGGGTGCACTTCTGTAAAAAGGAGGGAAGATGACACTAAAACCTTTTACGATATAGCGCCGTGCAGTTTCCACCCATGCAAACATCATGATTCTGATGAGCCAAAGATGACACACAGATGTATCTTTACTACAAAATAATATGCTGAGCTCTGGGAACGTGGTAAGCCGTGTGTAGGCCAGTGTCCACACCAGTGACACTGTGATTATGACTGACCTGACTAAATATTTTACATGGCAAAAATGAGAATTAAGGATGAAAGGAGGGTAAAAAGCCAACAGATGTGTAATTACATCAGTGCCATGGCCTTTAAAGCCATATCGCCGGTACTGCTGAGGTCACATAAGGACATCCACTATATAGCTTACAAGTACTAGCACAGCATGTTGCTGTTGTCTCATAACGGGAAACATATTCACATAACAGTCCACAGGCAAAAACAATGTGCTAGTAATGGCTGGTGTTCATCTCCGAACATCTGTAAAGTAACAAACCGGGTGCTAAAGCGCAACATCCAGTAAAATAACAGCTAAATGAAATACCGTCTTCATATCTTTCTTCAATTGATCTCTGGGCAAAACACTTCCTGTGGGAGGTGAAGGCAGCGGGCCTCGTAAGCCGTCTGGTGAGTAATAGAAATGAGTGATACAGAGTGAGTCAGGACAACTGCAGCAACTGTATTCGCCTCATGTTACTCTGTTAATTCCCTCTTTACTCTTAGGACCTCAGGATTTAAAAAATGATTTCATTTTAATAAAAACGTGGCCACCATAAAACACTGCAGTCAAATGATCTGACTCAAGGGATTGCCAGTTTGTGCATACAGTGATGCTAATTTGAAAGTGACAAATCAAGCTGCAATTTAGGGGCTGAAGCGAGGCATTTCATAAGTCAGGAATTTGGCATCTGTGGTTTCAAACATTCCTCTGTCGCTGAATTTAACATATGACATCTCAGGTTAATCATCTTGCCAAGATTTGATGTTGAACTGTTGTTGTTGTTTCTGAGCAAGTTTATCTTCAGCTGATACAGTATGCCCCGCTGCTGCTCCAGCTGGAAGGATCAGTGTACAGACGCAAATCTTCGCTACAAATTCTCACAAACCTACAGCGCTGGATTATTTCCTGGATCGTACCTGTACTCTTGATCAGACCAGCTGCTTGGCCCGCGGCTCGCTGGAATATAGTGAGAATCAATTAGGGGAAACTTGGGAGAATTTTCGGCAATGGAGGCACACACAAATCTAATGGAAATGTCAAGGAGGAAAAAAACCATAAAACTAAATCATGCAGTATTTTGAGAATCTTTTCAAATTATCCTCTCAGTTGGTGGTAAAGACGGAGCTCTGAGAATATCTGAAAGCTGTATTTTTCTTTCCGTGCTTTAATGAAGAAATTATTTTAGGATATCAGGTTCTGTGAAAAGGCTCTAGATTATTGCTGGGAAAGTACTGGTGTCCCCACAAAGTGTGTCTGTCCAGCCTGTGAATGTGCGTGAGAGAGAGAGAGCTAGGAGAGATCTCAAAAATGTGTCCTGATGGGATCATTATCGGGCATCACACTTTAAGGAGCAACTAATGTTACAGTTTCTCAATTGCTAAGACCCTTTAATAAAACCGGGATCCACTTGATCTTCACTTTCTTAGCACAGCAGCATCTTGCATATGTGTTAACTCCCTCTCATTTAACACATTTTCAAACCCTTTTATAAAACAGTTAACACAGATCTCATAGAAAGACCCCAAACTCTATTGGATTGAACAGAAGGAAAACATCTATTCACAGCTGATGGAAAGTACTTGCATAATTTTTCATCTCTAATGCACCTATGTGAAACTCCTTTGCCCACCTCCTCAGTCAGGAGTCAGTCCTCATCCATCTTTAAAAGTTGCCAATTCTGTGTTTCTGTTTGCAAGCATGGATCAAAGAGGTCAAAGGCCGTATGGAGAAGCCATGGCAGACAGTCTCGAGGAAGAAGAGTTTGCATGTGTGGTGAAGTTGTTGCAGTAAGAGGAGACCTCAAGTATCAAATGAAATTCGGGCAGCAAGTATTGAACATGCAATCAATCATTGCTTGTCCTTTAGCACTGTGCCATCTATTACTGTACTGTTACTGTATACCACTGTGTATTTCAGCTTTACTGTATTGCCCTTTTTGGCTTTATCTACAATGATGCAGTTATTTCGTCAGTCCCACTTATGTGACATTCACAATTTTGACATGCTTTTTGCATTTCACAGTATTAAAGTATTTCAACAAGACATCTAAAAAAAAGTGTAAAAAGTGCAGGGTGCAGCAGGATTTGTTATCTCTCGTAAAATCATTTTTGGAGAAAATAGAACAATTCATGCTGTGATATGCTTACTTAAAGTATCAACAAATAGCACCGACATATAGCGCAAATTAAGGTTGAACTGGTTCATAATGGTGATTGAATTTTGTTGTCCATTAGTGTAATGATTAATTCAAAGAATATATTAATTTCACCGCAGGTTGTAGTGTTTGATGGAAATATTTGCTTTTGTTGCATGTTTTTAATGTTTGTGAGTGTTTTTGCAAACGAAATGTGTCATTTTGGAATGCAACTTTCAGTTTAGGCCTGTGTGTGAAATGTTTAGAAAATGTGAAGTCAGAGACGACATATGTGTGAAAACAATGGAGACAAACCTCAACATTTAAGAATGAAAAGAAACCTGCAGAGCATTCGGTGTGAGCTCTAAACAACATGCATTTCCATGTAAATCCTGTGAATGATAAGAGGATGTCTTAAGACAAACAAAGGACACAGGAGAGAGAGAGAATAGACCCAAGCACTAGCTTAAATATGCAGAGTGGCTGCTCTGTATTTAGCCATGTGTCAAACAGGGCATGTGGAGATGAGAAACAGCCTTCAGTGCAAGTAACCCTGATGAACGGGTGGATAAACACACAAACACAAAGACAAATGTGGATGCATTGAAAGCCATGAGAAAACATAGTGGCACTACTTTAGACAAACCATGTTAGGCGAAGGGGACTTAAAGAACAAAATGATGATAAAGTAACACCACCAATCCTTTTAATGTCCTCACTAAAATCTCTGTAAACAGTGTCCTCTGACTGCACAGCTGCCAAAATCCTAATGAGAGAAGAGAGGGATTGATCAAATGTGTTGATATGTTCATCTAGGTCGCTTTCAATTATTGCCATGTGCTTGCAGAAATGAAGCTTTATGAGCAAGTGGTTTGCAAAGTAAATTAGGCCCTATTTTTGCCTGTCAGGTAACCTAGAGGCTACTGTCCTAGCCTCCGGTTGGTGGAGGTTATATGCAGCCCAAAAAGTTCACCTACAGACACTACTCAGGGCTGAAAAACATATTTAAACTCCTCTGCACATTTGTCAGTTAAGCTGTCAGTTAAGAAAGAAATAATAAATCAATGATGTGGCACTTGGTAAAGATACAAACACAATATTTTTAGAGTTTAAGGTCTGATTTTAGTGTATTAATACCACAATTTACACACTGTATTATTTCTAGAATACCATAAATGAAGTTCAACAACCAGTTTCACATGTATGTGTGAAACTGGTTGTTGAACTTCTACAGCATTCATATGGTATCAGGTTTTTATTTTATTTTATTTTGGATGAAGAACTTGTGTCCCTCCCACCTCTGAAACCAAACCTGCACCCTTGGTCAGCCAGCATGCACAATACCAGGACCCTGAAACTGACCAGTGTGCAAAATCCATCAGAGGGATATTCCTGTGCAACTCTCCCCATAAAATGATGATGTCACTCCAACGTTTCCTGCTACACACACTATGCCAAATAAATTCATGTGATTACTCTCCTTTTTTCAATTAGTGTCTCCTGAATGAAATAACGTTATTAATTGCCGCGTTGCACTGTGTTAATTGCCAGAACAGAAATATTATTAATGTTATTAGTTCCACCTTTGCTTCTCCTGCATCAGATTCCTTCCTCACCAAACTGTTTTTTTTGGCTTCCAAAAGAAAGCATAACAGAAAAAGTTTGGGTCCTGTAAACAACAATTCCAGCGCACCAGTTGATCGTTGACCTGGAAAGATACTAATACCGAGTGTTTAGAAGAGCAAGTTAACTGGCTGTGTTATATTGATTGGTAATACATGAATAATACACTAGAGAATGAAATACACCCTGAGGACTAAATTCAGCATTTCAAACCGGCATACATCTGTGTTATGGCAAAGGCAAAAAGCAGCAAAATGGATATTTATTTATACGAAAATGTCACACGTCATTACTTTAAAGAAACAGAATCGACGGCATGTGCGAGATGTCCCAGCTGAACTCCTCTCTGATACACAATTAAAATAATGTAATTCCTATGATCTCACTCAGTCCAGCCAAAACTTGTCAACACAAACAGCTCCCTCCAAACACTGACAACCTGACAATCTGAAATCAGTGATGTCATGACAAACTAAAGAGACCAAAATGTATGAGATTTGTTTGAGTGTGTTTGTGCGTGTGTGTGTGTGCCCATTCCCTCGTCAGATCAGGATTCCCTGTCAGCAGGGATACAGCAGCGCATTAATAAGCATCATTGCAATGTGTATTAGGCATCTAGCTGAAACTAATTAGCAGAGACCAGTCTCTGTTTGGCTTTAAAATTCAACAAAAATCTCATCTGCTTCTATTTTCATTATCTTCCTTGTAGGATCCCAAACAAACTGTTCTCATTCAAGTGGTATTAATACCAATCAGTACAACTGGCAAGCACCTCCAGAGACATTGAACTTAGACTTCTGAGGCGTCTTTGTTAAGGAGGGTTTGCTATAATGTAAAGCAGTGAGTGTACCGCTTGTATAACAGCGTAAATTTGCTGTCCACTCAAAAAAACTCATCACACAGCCATTAATGTCAAAACTGCTGGCAACAAAATTAAGTACACCCCTAAGTGAAATCAAATTCAAGTCACTAATGCTTGCATACAGAGTGACCAC
This sequence comes from Lepomis gibbosus, assembly GCA_029875015.1. Taxonomy (NCBI): domain Eukaryota; kingdom Metazoa; phylum Chordata; class Actinopteri; order Centrarchiformes; family Centrarchidae; genus Lepomis; species Lepomis gibbosus. Next base: position 29,174 of record JAPMOB010196676.1, read on the forward strand.
TGGGTCTGC
>JAPMOB010196679.1:0-10796 GCA_029875015.1 Lepomis gibbosus
GTAGCGCTTTCGCGCAGCACGTCCTCTGGCTCATCCCTCTTTCTCTCTCTGCACAAATCTGTCCATCACAGCGCTGTCAGTGTGGAGACCCAGCTTAAAAAAAGTCATTAACCAGCATGCAAGGAGCTGAGCTAATAAGGAAAGCTGAGGTAATGTTAGAATGCAGCTGGATTTTGGAGGCTACCACGCTGTATATAGCTGGTAGTCAGTATCCGCCCCCCCTCAATTACATTGTCATTCTGTGGGAAACACTGGTGTGCGCCGGTGTATCTCACCGCGGACTCCACTCGAATGCACAGATTTGATTGGCTGAGCAGTATCACATGAGACGATGCGATTGGTCTGTGAGTTCTCTGGGCCGCTAAACCAGGACAGTAAATGCTAGAAAAGCTGAGCGGGACACTGTGACCTCTGGTTTAAACTTTAATGATAGGAGGGGTTATGGACGCCGATTTAATCAGGGGAGCTATTCGATTTTGGTGAATACTTTTATAACCTCATGTCATACTCTTTGTGGTTAGTATATGTGGTAAAACAGGAAAAGGCGCTTTTATGACCGTAGTTTGGCTTTAGGTGTTGGACATGAACCTGCTGGGCTGTGGAGTTGAGGACGGAAGGGATGAAAACGCGCATAAAAATCTCAGGTAGGAAATTTTAAATACCCAAAACATCACATAAAGCAAGAAATATTTTCTTTATAAGATGTTAGACTAGACAAGGAAAGTTTTTAATGACTTTCCACAAGGTAACGTTAATGTTGTGCTAACCTCACCTAACTTGATGGTTTTTAGAGATGATTTTGTGGTTTGTTGTTTCTTGTCTTGGCTTCAAGATGGAAAGAGAAAAACCTTTGTAATGTTTATTATATTGCTACGGTTTTCTCCAGTAATAATGATAAAAGGTATATTTAAACAATTTTAAACGTTTTTCGATAGCTAACGCATTTCGGTAGCTAGCATTAGCATGAACTTGCTTTTTGGTTTTGGCTTTTTTCGTCTTCCAAGATGATTAACGTTATATTCCACTTTAAAAATATTTAAAGCCGGTAAACAATAGCCAGAACCAGAGCCTCGAACGTTAAGGAGGTTATTAATAACCTTTTAACGTAAATAATTTACTAATGTTAGCAGTATTCACAGTTTGTAGGCTAACGCTAGCTAATGGCTAATTGTTAGCTAAAGTTAGCCTAACGGTTTTCCTGATTCTTGTGACTCTTTGCCTTTTCTAAATCACACAGTCCTGTAGCTTTATAATATCTTTTTTAAAGACTTTTGTGGACTAACTGCATTTAATGTAATAATGTGAGCTAAATGAACTCCCAAAGCTGCGCTAGCCTGATTCAGCTAAAGCTAGACATTCGAGTTAAATTAAATTATCCATAGTCTGTTTCTGCTATTTTTACACACACTAATCGATTTATCTGTCAGGAATTTAACTGTGTGTGTATTATATATGTGATGATTCTTGAAACAGCTGGAACGTAACCCCTCACACTGAGAATATTTTTGGCTTGTTGTCAGTCGCAGGTGAAACTCATTAGACTGAATCTCGCTCAGGTGTGTTCGTTCAATGGCCCTGCTGTACTGTTTACATTAGCTGACGCTTTTTATCCAAAGCGACTTACAATTGCTATACATGTCAAGTTAAGTGTCTTGCTCAGGGACACAGTGGTGGATGGGTCTCAGTGGGGGTCTCTCACACCTGGCCATTATTCATGTGAGCACCTGTGCTTATTGGGGAAAAGGTCCATCAGCCACTGAGCTGCTAATGACAGAAACACACTATATGGACAAAAGTACCGGGACACCCCTGCTGTTTTTTCATGGTGTGGTCTTAAGATGAATCACGATGCGACAACAGTTCTTCCAACAGTTGGTGTTTGGCCTTTTGTTCTTCTATGACTTGACAACTCCCCCGTGCACAAAACCAGCTCCATAAATAAATGGTTTCCCCAGTTTGGTGCGGAAGTACTTGACTGGACCGCACAGAGCCCCGACCTCGACCCTATCCAGCACCTCTCGGATGAACAAGAACAGAGACTGCGAGCCGGGTCCTCATGTCCAACATCAGTGTCTGACCTCCCAAATGCTCTTGTGGATGAACGGGCTCTGAACAGCTTGTCGAAAGCGTCCCCAGACGGGTAAAAGCTGTTATAGCTGCAAAGGGCCTATGGATTTAGAATAGGATGTTTATAAAAGTAAAGTGTAGGTGTCCCAGTACTTTTGTCCATATAGTGTCAACTGCGAATATTTCATAGCTGCATTATGTCAGCTCTGTTTTTAAATGCACATTTAAAGTTTTCTGTAATTTCCCAGCAGATGGCGCTGTTGTTTAGTTTAATAAAAAAAACATGTTCAGGTATAAAGGTGTGTGTGTATATAGTACACACACAACTATATATTTTATTGTTGCTTATTTAGTCATGAATACACATAATATTTAAGGAGCTTTAAGTTTTTACAAAAGGAAAACTGCCGAATGTGTTATCTTGTGGAAACACAGAATCCATATAGATTTGATGGCAGAACCTTTTACTTGATTTTGCTTATCTGCATTGTGTCAGTTGTGGGTGCTTATACTCCTGTGGTGTTTTGATACTGTGCAGGCTGGTGTTTAGGTCAGAGGAGATTGTGGTGGCCTTGTTTTCTCATTCTCTGCAGTTTGCAGACAGATTGTTCTCCTTCAAGGTTGAGAGAGCTCCTCTCTCGAAGAAGGATATGTGCCACTGCCTTCAAATGTTTAAGCACTCCTTTCCTTCAGGGGCCAGATGATCTCTGACCCAGCTAGTAGTAATGTAAAAGATGGGAACGATTGGACCGATGATTTAATGGAGGAGTTAATTGCAAAAGTACAAATCGAACACTGTCTCTACTATAATTACTACCAATTGAAGTCTTTTAGATTACTAAAAAAATAAGTATTTAATAGTTATAAATGTTGAGCAGTTGCACCTTTAGAGCATCTTAGAGAGTCTTATCATGTTTTTTATTAGACCATATAAAATATATTTGGTGGAGTTGAGCTCAAAGTGTAAGTATATTTTTATTCATATGGACAACTGTTGGACTACTGAATTAACTGTGGCTGTCTGTAAATTTATTAGTGTAATTTAATTAAGTTATCTTTTATATCTACTTTTCACATTTTTAATTTGAATTTCGCACAAATTAAATGTTTATTCTGGAAGTGTTTTGAATCTTGCTTGTGATTCAATTAAACGTGTTACCTTCAACGGTTGGATTAAACTGATATTTCACTGAGATATCAAAGTTAAAGTCAGCTTTATTGTCAATTTCTCACATGTACCAGACATACAGAGGAATCGAAATGGCATTCCTCACTAGCCAACCCAAGGTGAAATAAAAAAATAAAATTAACAAACGACTAAATTAAGAACAAAAACAAAGTACTTCAAACTAAACAGCAGAGAAACTTTCTGTATGATATAAAAATAGTGCAACATTGCTATATACAAAAACAGCAGCAAATCCAGGTTTGATAGTGAGGTAAACACATTTGGTATTAGTGCAAATTGTAAGATATCCTATGATGTAATGGTGCAAAAAATAAGTAATACATAGTTTTAGTCTTATAAAGCATGATGGGGGCCATGTAAAAAAAACACAATCACAGAAAACAAACAAAGTCATCAGATTCAGGTTTGGCTTAGAAATTACATAATTATTTAGAGGAATAATTCACTTAATATTGCGTATAAATTCTTTACTAGAACGATATTAGAAAAGGTGACGTGTATATTGATAAATGTATTAGGGACACAGTACATTGTCCTCTCTTGTTGATCTTGCAGGTTCTTCCTCTGCACTCCCAGGAGTCACCAGCCGGGGGCGTCGGCGGCTTCCTGCCCGCCGTGTGCAGCCTCTCCTCCTCCGGCACAGAATAAGAAAGAGCAGCTGCTTCTCACATCACCAGCCTTTGCTCTGTCATCCTCCTCCTCCTCCCTCCCTCAGGAAAGGGGAGCGCCACACGCTGTCAGCCAATCAGAGCTCGGCTCCACCTTCTCCATCACCTCATCTCAGTTTCCAAGGTAACAGGGCACCCCGCTCTCTCCCTCTTGTTTCCATACTGAAAGGTGCCGCATCATCATCCTCATCCCTCCCATCCGTCCGTCCCACCGTCCCATACTGAGCTGGTGGCTAGTTTAGCATTAGCTTCCTCCCTGTTAGCATCACCTCTCTCTCCCCCTCTCTCTCTCTCTCTCTGCAGTGGGATTGCCACAACATCGAAGACACCTCCCTCCCTCTCTCTCTGCATCCTCCAACATCCGACACTCAGGAAGAGAAGAAGAAGGGAAGGAGATGGACTAAAGGAGAAGAAGAAGAAGAGATGTGGTAGGTGAACCTGCTCTCTGCTGCTCTTGTTTTGTACGTGTGTGTGTGTGTGTGTTAAGGCTAATCCTTCATGGTATGCTGAGTTAATGAGCTAACTGATGCTAATGCTAGCAGAATGATGCAAGGAAAGAAAAAGAGGAGAAGATAAAGAGAGACAGAAGCAGAGGGAGGTGACTCCCAGTCTCTCTCTCTCTGAGCTTTTGTTGTGGAGGCCTGCTCTGCAGAAGAGCTTGCTCTGCCTGCTGCATACAGAAAGAGGCCAACACCTCTCCTCTCTGTTCCCAGTCTGCTGCCCTGCTTCATACTGGTTTAAGTCTCTTTCACCGGGTTAAAAACCTGCATGTGAGGGAAACCCTGCTTACTAACATGCTGGTTTCTGATCAGTGTTTCTGATCCGATCCCGAAGTTCAGATTTTGAGGAAACATGGATGAGTGAAGTTTGGACTTTGTGGTATTCTTGTATGATGTGTCGTCTTTTTTTTAAAGGTAAAAGTGCTTAATACATGTTCCAGCTGGCCACGTTTGAAGGCGGGGCGAGATTTTTTGCTGTATAACAAACGCATCGGACAAAGTGACGGAAGTAGTTGTGTGAAGCACGAAGTGGGCTCGTCACGATACCAGAAATTTAGTAGTCGATACCGATACCAGTAAAATCCCACGATTCTCAATACAAAATTGATACCACGGTAAAATAACAAAGAATCCCATCATGCACTTCAACATACACTCTGTTAATAAAAACATTTGAACATTTCAAAAACCACCAACAGCTGTGAAAGTGGTGAGAGGACGTCCAGGACAGATAAGATTTGGTGTCAATATATTTATAAATGAGCAATTCAGGCATTAAAATTACAACATTGCACTGTGCAGATTTAATTATTAAATTAATTACTCCTTTTTAATCTCACAGGTGTAAAATAAGTTGAAAGGTGGTCACTATCTGTCATTTTTATATTAAAAAACAAAAGCGTTACTGATGATTTGAATGGATCGTATCGCTCTTTTGAGATGGTTCCTAACTCCGTCTACACTAACAGCAACAGAGTTGGAAAGACATTCAGTTCTTAGTGCTGCAAACTGCATCGTCATTTTCCGGACTGTGTTGAAGCTAAGAGCGGCGAAACTCACATCAATCCGGTGTCCAAACTCTTTTCTATTTGCCGAGTCGAACCAACATGTTTTCAGAATTTTCTTTTTCTACTTGGTACCGAAGTATCGGTTCTTGGGACATCCCTAGCATGAACAAAGACTGCTGCAGAGAGAAGTTTTTAACTCCTGACTGTTTCATGACAGACACCCTGACTTGTCATGGTAGGAAAAGCACAAGTGTGAGCCCTAACGTGCACTACCAGGCCACTGATTTTTAAAGTGGGCGTGAATGTTTGGATTGTCGGTTTCAAGATGCTGTGAAACGATGTGAAAAAGGATTGCTGTTCAAGCAATGTGACGCCATTTAACATTGTTCACATTAGGGCTGGAAAAGAAAACTAATAATTTTCAATAACAATTTAACAAATGTTCAATAAATGTTTGATTTTATTCACTTGAATCACACACAAATTAGGACTTATTTTTTTTATTAACATATTTCATTTCATTTAATTCTTTAATACTTACTGTGATAATTATTGATATTGAAAAACATGAAACTTTTTATTGTGATAACATTTTTGGCCACATTGTCCAGCCCTAGTTCCTGATAATTGCTGAGTTCTGGAAACACGGTAATGTCGCTAAAAAGAGGAAGAAACACGAGCAGTCAGACGATCAGACAGGTTGGAAACATTTTATCCTGATTAAACCGTTTTATTTGGAAGTAAAGCTGAAAGTGAGCGCCCCTGACGTGTTGTTTCGTGCAGGTGAAAGGCCCTTTTCTTCCCACAAATCTCCACCTGATTGTTACCGACTGAGCCGTTTGTCAAGACTCGTCTGAACTTGTAAAAAACCCGTTTTGGATTGTAGTTGTTTTTTTGTTTTTTTTGCGACATGCTGCTCTGATAATTACCGTAAAGTGAAATCATGATCCTTACGCATCTCATCCCTTGATGCATTAACTTACCTACTTAGTCACCGGATGACGGCATGAACAGTTGCCTCACTCATTAAATATGTGGCCACTGCTGAATAACACAGCTTTACCGCAACATACTGCTGGCTTTTCTCTTCTGAAAGTGTTAATCTTATATCCTTCAAGTCTCTTTGCCGAGGTTGTACAGCTCAGTGTTTACACGCGAGTATTTCTGACTTGAGATCTGTTGTTTCTCCAAATTCTTCAGGAAACTGTGAGGAGTTAAATTATATTTTTGATCCTCTTTCTTACATAGATCGTCCCTATTTTGGGACTGAGAGGTTTGCTCATGTTTCCTCCTTCCTCCTCCAGGAAGGAATGAAAGGAGAGGAAGTGAATGACACTGCCCTGGGTGGAGACCCCTGTGCAGTTATCGGCGGCTGCTTTCTGTGTTTACTTTCGGCCAGACTCAGAGTCTGAAGTGATTCATGTAAAAATGGTCTTTATTTGGAAAGCTGTAGGAGGCTCGCGAATCCTAATTTACCTGAATCTCTACAACAAAGGAGGCGAGTGCAAAGTTAGCTCGAACCACAGAGCCACCAAAGACACATTTATGGATAATAATAAAACCAGGTTATTTCTCTAAGAGGGACAAGGGGAGGAAGCTGAGTTTACTGTTCATCAGCTGTGTGAGCTGATCAAACACTGGGTGGGGCAGGTTTTGCGAACACAGTCGACCTGATAAATGTCTCTGTGACGTGGCATCATCCTGCCTTCGGACAAAGCTGCCTAAAAGGATGTTTCCTAAATTGCTTCCTTCAGTTTTTGACGGCCTGTTAAAGTAAAAACAAAAAACAGCTTCCATCTTAACAAAGAAGAAGAGAACGGAGGGAAGGAAAAGACGGATGCAGGTGAGGAGAGGACGGCGGTTTGTTGAGAACATGATTTAGATTATGAGGAGCTGGAAGTTGCGAGTGGTCAGTGCAGCCCTGCTCGCTGCCTGCCGTTTCCACTTCGCAGGACATGATGCAACTATCTCGGGGCTGTTAAGCTGAGCGGCTGCGGAGAAGCACAGAGGCGTAGATGTCAGAGGAAAGGCGTAGAAGGTTAAAGTGGGTGTAGGCTTCTCCTGTTACAGATGGTTTATGGGATTAAATCCACACTGAAACAAAGAAGGAAGCACACGGCGCCTGACTATACAGGACATTCAGTGAGCTGCAGCTGGTTCAGTGGACATGATGCTGCTGATTATAGAGCTTTTCTTATACAGGGTTACTTACATCAGTCATTTCTGTTCATGTTCTAATCGTGCTTCCACGAGTTCGTTGTAGCGTGCAAGTGATGCGATGTGATTGTCGTACGGGGGACACGGGGTCATCCACGTTTTAGAGTCAAGGTGAGGACACATAAGAAGATTTAAGATTGTAATTTGGTGGACGTGTTTGGAGTCTGTTCCAACAAAGGATGCAACGATTACAGATTTTGTTGGTGTGATTATTGTCTGAGAAATAATTATCCCCCATAAAGGACTGTTAACTGTCATCAACTCTCATCCAGCCATGTGTTTTAGTGAAAATGATGCAGTGCAGTGTTATATTGGTAGCCCATAGTCCTGAAAGTCTATAAGCTCCTGATGTTTCTTAGTGTTTTTACACCTGCAACATTTACGCAACACAGACAGGAGAAAGCAACATGATGTAACGTTAAAAGTTCAGTGTCTGAAGGTCTGCAGAGGACCACGTTCTGTCTTCCATTAAGGCCCTTTCAGAAAAGAACAATTTGCACTGTGTGGAAGCTGCTCAGCGCTTAAGTTCAACCGCGGCGTGCGCATGAGCTCGCCGTGCAGTGCACGTTGCTCGACGCAGCAACAAACCACCCTGCCGCGGCACAAGCCTTGAAAATAATGGGTCGTTGCGGTGGGTCTGAAAGGTTACACCTGCTTTGTTTACGTTGCACTGAAAGCTCGACGCTCACCGCTACTTCATCGATTCGAAGTGACACGTTTAAATTTAATTCCCCACCAACTTGCTACGTTATTTAACTCGCTTTTATTCGCTTTTATTTATTTATTCGCTCCTTTAGCAGGAACCTTTTAACAGCAAGTTTTTGAACAGGTGATCCGTCATCTTCAGTAACGCCCTGGTCAGACTTGGTGTACCAGAAATGCTCCCACACTGCCGACTTCAGCCGTTTCATTGGTGGAAATAAAGCGTCACAGTTTGGTCCCTCTGAAAGAGTTTAGCCAGTGAACAGTAGCCTCTGATAAGCTCGACACTTAAACTTGGTGCACCGCTCCGTTAAACTTTAGTTTGGTTTTGTGCAACAGAAACACTCGGTGTAACGGAGCCTTTCCGATTAATTAACCGTTACGCTTTAAAGCGCGGTTCATAGTGAAATCCAACTTGTTCCTGTTCGGTTGTGACACTTGGGGAGATAAAAAACATGCAGTGTGTCCAAGGAAGCGTTTGTCTTCTGATTAAGTCTGTCCCGTTCTTGAAATTAGGATTATTTAGGATAAGGATGCACCAATACCAATACCTGGGCTTTGGGTATCGGCCGATGAAAAGTACCGATGTGATACCAGTGTGAAATTAACCAGCTGCATTCCTCATTGTGAGGAAGGGCGAGCTGGGAATCACTCCTTTATGCAACATCAGGCTTGATCAAGTGTGAAATACGTCCAAACTGCTGACCCCTTGTTTTCAGCTTCCTCAATTCCTTTTCTGAATAGGTGGTCATGAAAGACCTCTTCCCTCACTTGTGCTGGACTGGCTGTTGGACTTCTTTATGTTGCTGCTGCTGCCATCTCTGCTCCTACTTCTGATTTTGTGGCGCTCTCTTGGCTTCACGTGGTCCCCTCGGTATCTTATGTCAAAGAATTTTGCTTTGTGCATCATCCACCTGGGTAGCATCATGGCCTCCCATCTGCCCCCAGGATGAAACAGGATGACGTCCTGGTGTTATTGTGTTTGTTGGGTTGTTCCCAAGCTTCATCACCACCTTGTTGACTGGTATGTTTTCTTCAGTTGTCACCACGTTGGTATTGGTGGCATAAGTATGGTGTCTGTCTGCTATCCATGTTGATCTAGAAACTAACCTGCAGTCTCACCAGGCGTTATTTCAGCTAATGGAACAGTTTGAAGGTTTAGGCTGAGGTCAAACGCAGAGTATGGCTGTTATTTTGAGCAGAGTGAGAGGTCTCCTGCTGTTTGTTGCCACACACTGCTCAGGTTAGGAAAGGGTGAGTGGCATTAATTCAGGAGATTCACTCTAAACTCGTGTGCATCACTTGGTTAGAAGCAGGTATAAACCCTCAGCTCTTACTTCTACCACTGCAGAACACCACTCTGTAGAGAGACTTTCTTGCTGACTTAGCTTCAGCCACCCTGCAGCCATTAGCCCCTGGCCCCTTAATCTTTAACCTTCAGCGTTTATTCCCTGTTCTCCCGCCTACAGCTTTATTACACTAACACAGTCATATATTTCAGATGGCTAATGAGTGAGACTGGATCTCCCAGTGCAGATGGACAGACTCCCTCAGGATCGTCTGTAATTAGCCCGAAGCTGCTTGTGTTTACTGAAGTCAATTCAGGTCAAGTTCATTATCAACACACCTGGAGGTGTTTAAGACAAAAATGCGTCATAATTAAAAGTTTTCTGCAAGATAATCAGCAGCTGTTTATATCTCAACCAAGTACAGCGTTAGGTGCATTACAGCCACCTCCTGACAGAGCTCAAAGCCTGGGCTGAATCTGAATCTCCAAACTCACGGGCACAGAGATGAGTTTTAGGGCTCGGGGCTGTCCCACTTTCAAATCGTCAAGTGTACGAGGGCTCTCTTGCAGACTTTCTGAGCCCTTTTATGGACAGTCCGCATCTCTGCAGAATTTGCCAAAGGGGAAAAACCCAGAGTTCATAGCATTATGTTTAACGTCACACCAGGAATGTTTTCAAATCAGTCGGTCCCCTTAACATGAAGCAAGATGGCGGCCCGCCACAGTCTTATTTGTTTCGCCACAGCTTCAAAATGAGCCGAAAATAAAATGTACACTTCTCATTATAACGTTAAAGCAGGGCTGGGCTAATGTTGGGTTTAGTGACTTTATTCTGTCATTTTCTCACTGACAATAGTCTCAAGTCTTAACTAAAATATATATATATAATATAATATGTCCATTTAAAGTAAAATCAAATCCCAATAAAATGTCAGGGAAATGACTGACTTTGATTAGGAGTTTCAGTAAAATTAATATATAATAATTTGTTGACTTTTCACTTGGTCATCACAATTAATATCTATACAGTGTGTTTATGATCAATTTGTTTACATGAGTGCAATGTTCTTCATAGATCTTGGATCTTGATGTTGCTCTCAAAATGCACCAGATTAATGCATTTTTCTTTTTAATGGATCCATTTTTCTTCCAGAGGGG
>JAPMOB010196685.1:0-11956 GCA_029875015.1 Lepomis gibbosus
TGTGTATGTGTGTGTGTTTGTGCGCATGCATATGTGTGTGTTTGTGCGCGTGTACCGTCTTGTCCTGTGATTTAGTGCCAAACTGGCAGCAGAGTCTAGTGAATAGGGAGCCCCTTTCACACAAAGACAGCACGGGAAACACACACACAACTCACAGTCAATGCCAGACTGCAGGCCACCAACTGCACACCTGGCATGCTGCTATTATGTCACCAGTGTGTGTTTGCGTGTGTGTGAGATTGTGTAAGTCCAGCAGACACCATCTGCTCTGTCCTCTGTGAACTTGTGTCCACACCTCTCCTCTCTCCCTACCCCAGTTTACTATGTCAAAAATGTTTTAAAGCCTTTGACACCATGAGTTATAGTACTACTTTTAATTCCCCTGTATTGCTCTCTATACGTCAGTACTACTTAATGTTCTATATTCTGTTATACCGCTAAATGTAAAATATAGCTATAGCTGTATACATAGATTTCCTGCTGTTTATTACTGTAAGAACTCTGTACTTGTTACCATAGTGCTGCTGCTGCATGCACCAACAGTTTTTTCCCTCTATTTTCAGCACACTGTAATACACTGAAGAGTTACGCAAAACTGAACTAATGCATTATGAGAAAGTGGATAGCATGAAGGCGCATGATTAAAAAAGATGAAGGCCAGCAAAAATTTACCTCTGAGCAACAGATGAAGATGTATTTTTTAAAATTTTTAAATTTTAATGTTTTTTGAAATACTAAAAGAAGTGTCTTATTTTTAGTGCCTCTATTTTTTTGTCTCTTCCCTCACATAAAGGCTGTATATACTACTGTATTTTCCTTCTGTTCAACCCTGTGTGGGGGAAGGGAAGGCAGTTCCACATTCAGTCAATGGGTGGCAGTAGGACACTTAGATTCACACCCGGACCATGTGTTCGGCTCACTGGCCTTGTTATTGTCTGTGTGGCTTAACACACACACACACCATCTCTCATACACACACCAGGAGTCGGCTTGTGTCTGTTAAAATGTTTAACTGCTATAAGTCCTGTGACTCACATTTGGCTTTTTAGTTCTTCCATTCAAACTCTGTGTGTGTGTTTCTTTCTTAAGCTGTTAAGCACACTACTGCACTGTTGTTTACACACCAACTTCCTCCTTGATAGTCAATGCAAGAGTCACAAAAGATTAAAAAATAAATTACACCCTCTCCTTGTTATTGTAGCCTTGTAAATATTTGTAATGATTGCCCAATCAAAGAAACAGTTACTTTTGGGATCCCCCTCTGACCTTTTTTGTGTCAATCCAGACATGCTATTAGAAAAAAGGAACAAACAAAATAAAAACTGAACCTTTCAGATTTGTTTTGCATATTGTAACATGATATACAGTGAAGAGTGAAGGGCAAATGATGTATACCTCGATTCAGAATTACAGTGTATAGCTGCCCATTAAGTATAAAGTGGTATAAAACAACCATAGTTTCTCTTTATGCCAACTTTTTACCGCATTTTTTCTGCCCTCATGATTCTTTTCTTCTTTACAACTTACTCTCATCTGTTTCTCTTTCTCCTTTCCCTGTCCCATCTTTTCTTTCTCCACCGCTTCTTTAATGCTTTTTACAATTCAAAGTTTGGTCCCCTATATCCTCCTTTCAAAACAAGGATACTGACATAATAAGTCAGTTGTTTTTTTTAATCTTCACATGTACAGTTTTTATATCCTTCAGGAACACAAGGGACAGCCTTTGCTCTCTACCCTGACTAGTTCATAACCAGTCGGTCAACTATTGAAGATATCTACATAACTACAAGTTTGTTTTTATAAGCCCCAATGAGCCATGATAGCCAGAGACACACACACCAGTGTAAAGGGGGAAAAAAAGCTACAAGTGGCTCAAGTCCTAAAGTTTGTGTCCGCTTTGAAGTCTAGACTTCGAGCTTTGGAGGCTGGAAAAGGGGAGATTAATTTGGCTGTTTAATCTACACAGTCCCTTGTTTGAACCCCTTCAGCGTTTTGGCAGTGTCACAAAAAAAACTCAAAAAACATTTAGATACCTGCAGGGATTAAAGTTTCTGCCATGTGCGGTATTTATGCCATGTGGATTTCCGCAGAGACTCCCCCGTCAGTAAAAGTTAGATTATAAAAGTAGTGTATTCAGTCGCCTATAGTAACACAGTGTAATGGCTCTGAGTGTTTGTCATGGCAATAAACATTATCCACAATTTAATGCACTAGTTTCACCTCTATACAAATGACTTTCCATCAATGTGTTTCATTAGAACAATGCTTAGCTGGGCAAGTCTTTCTGCCTGCCTACTTTCATCATAATGCAGTCAAAATAGCAGCCATATCCATCTCTATAGTACAGCTGACCATTATCCTCTACATATTTTATATGCCACAAACATGCATTATAATTAACTTTAAAGCAGCATTTTTTGACCATTCGGGAGCAGCTGAACAAGCCATGAACACTTCAGAAATCATAATAATTAGAGTTGGGCCAATAAACAATGCCATCGTCCATTGGCGATGGCTTACAGACATCACAGTGCTTGTTGTATTTCTACACCCCACTTATCAAGATGGAATACTGCGAAGTTCTTTGCATGTGCATTTGTGAGGGTTAGTGTTAGATGCAATCACGTTGCATTAAGGTAGCATTTTTCGTCAAGGAAGCATAAATCGTTACAACACTGGCTCATTAATGACGTAGTTTATCAAACGATCGAATTCAACGTAGTACCGAGTGACCTTTGCACCCGTGTGTTAACTGTTGCTTTACCGTGTCCTAATCTTGTGTAACCTATCTGGGTGGCCACCTAACTGTGGTAGCTCAACACCACATTGTCAGATTTGTTTACATGGCGATATTCAGTCATAGGCTAATCCACCCTACTATGTTTTACTAAAACGCAGACTTTTTGCTGTGTTTGTAGGTCCTGTCCAGACCTAAAATGGGTTTGGAAACGCTGCTGACCCCATGTTCGTTTTCTAGGGTAGTATTTTAGTGTGGACAGGCACAAACAGAAGACTTTAAAAGCGAAGACGCAGACTTTAATGTTTGGCTTTCTGATTGGGTCTTATCAGTCACGCAAATCAAAAACACAATGCTGCTGACAGCATTTTTGTAGTGTGCAACAGTGCCACAGTCATTTTGTGCTCCGGTGTTACTTTCAGTAACAGTTCTGCCTTGTTGTCTGTCCATGCAAAAAAAATCCTCTGCAACTGAGAAGTAGGCAATTGGCTTCATGTTTACAACAGTAGCAGTGTGTGAATTAGACGTGCGTTTTCATTGGTTTTAATATTGACGGTGATTAGTTCTGAAACGCAGCTAAACATCGGTGTGGATGGAGATCGTTTTCATTTTTAAACTCTTTTTAAGTCATTTTAAAAAATCCTTTAAAACAAAAACCTAGTTGTTACACAGAGCGCAGAAACAAACACAGAGGGTGAGAGAGGCATTATTACATGCAAACTAGGGAGAGAGGGACGAAGATCAGCATCAGTGACTGGATTTAACTCCGCATAGTGTCCAATGTTCATGAAAATTCAGAACCTCCCTGATGTGGGGTAGGTGCAAGGGCCAGTTCATCGCTGCTTGCAGCTTTAATTGGTTATTGTACCTGTAATTAACTTGAACCTGACATTGATGTTGTGATCAACACTGCTCATTACCTGTAAATAAGAGAGCAATCAAAAGAGGGGGGTGAATGAAAGCCTGAGGAGTGAGACTGAAAAGTGTCAGAAAAAGAATGAGAAGGAAACCGTAGTTGTACGTTGTCAAAATACTGTATATCTTCACTAAGTCCCAATATGTGAACAAATCTCTATGTTCAACTAACCTTCTTGAGCAGGTCTTTTCCTTTGGTTATGAGGATTGCCTCTTGAGAAGCCTTGAAGACAAATGGAGAGAACTGGAAAGTCAAACAGATATGGAAATTCTTTGGTCCTGTTTAATCTAAAATATTATGCAACTGTCCCACTTTTTCTGCGCTGTTTGTCTGTTTTCCTGTCTGAATCCATTCCATCAGTTGACTCCCACTTCACTCCCCATGATGGTTCTATCCTTGTGTCTTTTTGTTTTTTACTTTCCCCACACTGCTCCCTCTCCCTCTGTCATCACGGCTTCCCTCTCTTTGATCTTCTCTCATTTTCTATCAATTCCAACTCCCTCGCATTCTCATCCTTCTATTTTGGTTAGAATCAATTTTCCTAGCCCCATCTCCTTCTGTGGACATTTCTTAAACTTAATCACCTTTTTGTCTTATCAGTCTCCTTTTAGTCTTTTAACATTTTCTCACATGATTGCTCTCCTTGTCTTGCAATCTTAGTGTCTGTGAATAAGTCTCTGTGTTATCAACCACTGTACTTTTTTTTGTATCTTTCTCTTCTTGGTTTGCTGTCTGATGTTGAGCCACTATTGGCTTATCTGCATTCAGACGGATAGATAAAAACATTTCTCGCAAAATGCTAAACCTCAGTTCATTCTTCAAGGCACATACCATCAGCAACTCATTTATCTCCCATTCAGCTGAATGAATAGGGGAAACTCAGCAGCACAATGTTAGCTTTGCAGTTATTTGCATATGCATTTTATTTTTTCTTGATTTGGAAATACATTTTTAATGATCTACAGTCTGTTTCCTTTGCTGTAAAAACTCATGTGTGATAGTCTCACTGTTGAAGGCTCGAGGAACTGTGATACACAAATATTTATACATTGATTCAAGATTTATTACTTTAACCTAATTATAAATTACATGTCTGTGGGACTAGTCAAACAGCACCAAGGGAATAGGTTTAAAAGCAAAGTGGGGTGGACTTCATTGGTCATGTTTTTGGAGCTATTGTGGCAGAAGTTTGAATCGGGCAGATTTAAGAAGCACTTTTGAACACAGCAAGCATGGGCCTGGGTACATTTCAAAGTGAATAACCTAATAATAAGCTTTTCAACACAAAGGGGAAGTGTTTTGTGAATAGTCACCATCACCCAGTGACTAACATGTGGCTAATAAAGAAGCTGGTGAACCAACACACTGCAACACTTAACAAACCTTATAGCCAACTTTGATGGGTTGAAGTGTACAGAAGTGTGCATAATGAGGGGTTTCCCTACTACAGCAGAAATAGTGCTGTCCAAGACTTTTTTTTTTCTTTTCTTAATTTTTTAAAATTCACTCAGGAACAAAAATACCAATTTCTGTTTGACGTTCAGCCAGTGTTGGTGGTCGGGGAATTATTTTTATTTCATTATTGTCCTACAGACAGATGACTGTAAAGGCTCCGACAGACTGCAGTACTTTCAGTGTCAGCCAATCGCTGTGCTGTTCAGACTACACAACTTGCCGTCTTGTGATGGGAGTCTTGAAGTCATTGTTGCATACACACACGTGACTAACAATAGACAGGGAGTCTCCAAAACACGTTTTGTCAAGAAAACACACATGAAATGTGAAACGGGAAATGATGCAAACCTACACACAAAAAAGCTGTTGTTTGTTATTATAAAGACAAAGTATATTGGTGTAAGAATGGATTAGCACACACGGGTAGCAGTGATTGTATGAGTTATAGAGGGAGCTGGAGGTGAGTAAGTGTTTTGCAGTGAAAAAGAAGCTGCCTGCTCTGCCAGCTGCCTGTTTTCATTGGCTGGATGTAGATGTTGAGTCGGACTGCTTCTCCAGATATTTTGCATGCTAGAAATTTGGTTGGCGTCGGCGATGTGTCAGCGATATCGTTCAGTAGTTCACACATAACGACTGGCAGCTGCAGATCGATCTCTGATTTACACCTGATCACACCCTGACTGTCGCCAAGCTCACCGACCGACAAATCGGGCTTAAAATCCTGTAGTGTGAACTAGGCTTAACATATTTCCAAACATGTGCTGTTGTTTTTTTCCCGAATATAACAGCTGTGTTCTACCACATGCTGCTTATTTCCTATTTTCCAGGCTATGACCTTCATCTAGTCCAGTTAGCTGAAAGCCAGTTCTGTTTTGTATTGCAATTCAGTGGACTTAAGACATGAGTGAACAGTATGGCACACAATGAATTGGAATATTGGGGCCTGAATATATTTCTATTAAGTAAATCATCAATCAGTTTTGAAACTAATTGTGACACCAAGGATCAGAATTCCTATAGATTCCCACCCCTACAAATTCATGCCAGAAATTATGAAAGAAACCACTTTCATTTGGCAAAATATCAGTGTGTATATCTAGAAAAGACACCCATGTCCTCTGGTTATAATTTGCAGCACTGTACAATGTTTGTGTGTGTGTGTTTGTGCGTAGGTTCATGTGTGTGTTTGTCCCCCTGTGGTATATATTTTGATACCATCATGGGGTCTCTTCACACCCCCTGCAGAAACCAGTTCTCACATAGAGGACCACCCGTGGCCACAACCACGAGCCCCCTGGTATTGGGTGACATGACAGGGCTACAAGGGGGGACAGCTGATGCACACGCACATACTCACACAAACACACACAGACACTTGCAGCGAGAGAAATGTTTCGCAAATGCTGCAAACTACTGAATATGTCCTCTAATAAATGTTCCCTGTAACTCTTTGAACTCAAACTCTCTCTGGGCTTCAGGTTGCTGTTGGCATTGTCCTTTGACAAACAAGCGTTGCTTTGTCCCATTGCATTCTAAAAATAATAATATTGGAAACCGCTTCTTGCTTTTACTTTTCATTATGTATTGTGCGCCTCTAAGTAAAACTTCTAAAATCAACTTCTTTGTAGCAAAATTGTATGAAGATGCTATTCATCAATTATTTATTTATTTTTGCACTAACTGATCAGTTTAGAAATGATTGTAGCTGAAAGCCTTATGTTAATTGCAATTATTCTTAAAACTGTGTACTTACCCAATAACGATGATTCCATGCCTACTCATTGTTTATATTTTGTCTGCAGTGTTATCAGATGGTGTGTTCCAGCACGATATGCAAATCAAGTAAGTGGGTGGGGAGCTGGCATTGTCAACCAAACCAAGCAGGTGTAGGGTTACTACATGTGCCACTCTACAGCCTGGATTTGCTTTTCGTTTGATGGAGAAGGAGCAAAATATTTTACCAGGCCTAGGTTGAGGATGAAGAACTCTTTATTTTAAGTTGAAAAGTAAAAAGCTAGGATTTTAACACTTAAATGGTTTCTGTATCTTGGGGGGATACAGTCATTTGACGGGCTGTGAGGGGAACAGCATTACGTGGGTGCACGTTATATCATGAAAAACACTGAAGGGGGGGTAGGGGGTCAAGTACTCAGGTCATGTGACTTCATGCCAACATTCAACATTACTTCCTTCCTTGATTGTGTCCTTTATTCATTGGTTCCTTCCTTCCTTCTTTCATTTCTTCATTCATATTCATTCATTCATTCATTCTTTCCTTGATTCATTCCTCCCTTCAATCCTTCCTTGATTGATTCCTTCCTTCCTCAATTCCTTGGTTTCTGTCTTGAGCCCTTCCTTCCTTCCTTCCCTGATTCATTCATTGATTCTTTGATTCCTTTAATCCTTCCTTCAATCCTTCCTTGATTCCTTCTTTTATTCCTTCATTCAATCCTTCTTTGATTCCTTCCTTCTTTCCCTCATTCCTTCCTTGATTCCTTCCATGATTCTTTCCTTTCTTCAATCCTTCATTGATTCTTTTATTCCTTCTTTAATTCCTTAATTCTTTCCCTGATTCAATCATTGATTCCTTGATTCCTTCATTCTTTCAATCCTTCACTCCTTCCTTGATTCATTATTTCCTTCCTTCCTTTCCTCCTTCCTTCCTTCTGATATACTAACTTTTAACTGCTGAAAGAAAAGGAAACGTGAAACAGTAATAAGAACTTAGATAAAATGGTAGATAAAAGATTTTCTTTAGTACAATAATTAGTTAAAAATGCCTTAAAACATTTGAATATTCAACACTAATGTAAAATTAAACAAAAGCATTTTCACTGCAAACTTTATAACCTGCCTGTTTTTGTTGTTTGCTGAACCACAACACAGAAGTAACTATTTTGTTTTCTCTCAACCTCTGTTTTTACTTACTATATATATCATTACCTAGTACATTACTAAATTTACTGCAGAAGGCAGGCTCCTGTTGGCAGCAGAAAATAAAACAATATTTTTATGCATACCTACCACAAGATTTGGGCTATACTGATCAGCTCTTTTTTTCTGTGAAGAACTAACAAGTAAAGAGCAGATGTTATCAGTGTCTGATACTCAGATCTGGCTTCTCATTTTATCCACAGTTTTTTTATGATCTTATTTTAACCAGACCACGCAGCTCACATAAAATCTGTTGAAGCTTGTGCTGTCCCATTTATTGCATATGAAACCTTAAAAGAACTCCACCAGCTTTGAGTAATTATCATCCGTCCATCGTCAACCGCTTATCCTACATACAAGGTCGCAGGAATATTGTATTATAAATATTATAATATAATAATATATTATTATTATTATTATTAGATATATTTTTGGATTGTGTTTTGATACTTTAAACATAGGGTGACAATGGGGTCTGTTAAATGAATTAGACACACCCACACAACACCACACTTCCTTTATTATGTTTACCTAAAGTTTTTGGTCAAGTAGAATAGAGACACCAGACCAGAGGAGATGTTTTTTACCAGCAAGGAAGAAAAGAGAATCTTGTTGGGAAACAGGACACCTAAACTCACACACAGACTTACTTCCACAGCTTGCTACATGTCGGTACATGTTTGGTACATGTTGGGACATGTCTTCAAGATGCATCTCTCCGTCTGTTTGCCTCTTCTTGCTCTAGTGTGGCATTTAGCTTCAGGGAGCCCTGGGCTGTGACAATATATTACATTTCATCAAATATTGGGACAATAACAATTATTCATTTGCAACTATATTTTTATTGTCAAGGGACAATGTATTCCAAGTTTGGTAAATAATAATGTTTGTGTGTTTCCTTGTAATTTTGGTTTCTGTTTGTATATTTAGCTATTTTGTGTGTGTGTGTGTGTGTGTGTGTGTTTGTCACAGTGCTGACACTTTCCTCTGTAGCCGCAGTGAATGTCACTCCAGGTCTTCAGCTGAAGAAGCTGCTGAGTGTTTCTGCATGACTGGACGGCCTGTCGCCACATCTGTCACTTTGCAGAAAACCCTATGCCTGATTCCCCTCGACCCTCATTGAGTGTGTGTGTGTGTGTGTGTGTGTTAGGGGCGGAACGATGCTGCCCCCCTGTCTAGTAGCTGTAGTTGTGTGTGTGTGGATCACTTTGCTCTGAGTTTTCAGCTTTTAGTTTCTGCAGTTGTAGCCTTAACTGTCATGGGAGATCCATCTGAAACATTGAAACATGCATACCTGCAAGAAAAGAGAGAGAGAAGGGGAGGGGACATTCTTGTCCATCACTCGCCAAAGCTGTTTGATAATCAGCACACATTTCTGTACCCCTTTAAGCTACTCTGCCCTGAAGTGACTGTGAAAAATGTGAAGGAGGATGATGGTGTGTTCATATTTAGGGATCTGAGAGTGACAAACATTCTCTGTAATTGTGACATGTGCATGTGTGTATTTGCAGCTGACATAAATCAACCAGTGTCAAGAACAGCTTTAATAAGCTCTCAGCCCTTTCTCTCCTGCAGTTCTCTCCTTTTTTCACTCCTTTTCCACCTTTCTCTCTCTCTGTGCCTCTCTGTCCCTCTGGTAAGAAACTGTACTGTGCATCTGGGCCTCTGCTATCTCTCTGGTGAATTCCCATGTAGTATAATTTGTAACTCAACCAGGTCCACACATTAATGCATGTTTATTCATGAGTGTGGAGGATATACTGTAACTCATAAATAATTAAGGTGCACCACAAGTATTAGACATCGCAACCACGACAGTGTGGACTTGAGAAGATGAATATCACAGGGTTAGTGACGAGAGGAAACTGGCTGCAGAGTAATAAAAGATGACCTCTCACTCTTTCTCCTCTCTCTCTCTCTCTCTGCTCTTTAGTTGTTTACTTACACAGTATCCTCTCAAGCTGCTGGAAGCAGAAGGATTTACTCATAATGTTTGGGTTTCAAAACTTTGCGACAGATGAGAATCAGATCTTTTCTAGTGACCAGTGATCATGTGCAGTGTCATTGTGTCTGTATGTGAAAGTGGTGTTGCCATGTGGAGTGGGAGAGTTGAACAGAGGAAGGTAGTGAGAGGGAGGATGGGCAGTCGCCCTATATATGGCCTAACTACTCCTCAGCTTGTTAACTCAGTAAACAAACCACAATCATTAGTCTGAAGCTTTAATACAGAAAATACCCCATATGTTTACATAAAAATACTAATATTTACATAATAAGATAATGTTTACAGATCCACTGACTACATTAACAGGCCCCTGCATGTGCAAATACACACACACGCTTACTTACACACACTTTATTACATTTGCAAATTTCCAAATTGTTATAAACACACTCACAATATATATAGAGTCACTAACATAATTAACACACAGAGATACACACAGGGTGCATATAAAGTTTGTCCGGGCTTGCTTACAGTAACTAATTCTGTAGACAAACACACACACAGACACACCACTGGCTAAGTGAATTAACAAACACAAACATGATGCCTACTGGTGGGTCATGAATATATTAGCATAAATACTGACCAGACATATTATTATTTATCAAATTAGTGCCTGCACAATCACTCTGGCAAGCACATGCACACAGCACATAAAGAAATTAGGTCAACAGCCTTGAATTAGAAAGAGTTAAACCTTATTATGTCTGATTAATAACACAGCTGTAGTACTTTCTGTGTGTGTGTTTGTGTGTGTGTGTATCTTGTGTGTCTATGTGAGTCTATGTGAGAATACACAAAAGTGTATGAACGCAAATATTTTTGTGTGTGCGTGTGTCCACTGGCTTGACCTCTTTGACAGCTGATATTAACCATTACCACCTCAATGACTTTTTAATAGGAACTCATTACCATACGTAATCTCAATGTTGAGACACGATTGTGTGCGTGTGTGTGTGTAAGTGCCTTGCAGCTCTTGGGGTCTCTAAGCATACAGAAATGGGATCAACCCCCTATAGCTTCCTCTGACTCTCCTCCCCCTTTCCCCCCTCACACTGTGTGTCTCAGACTCCCTGTCCTCTAATCCACGTACCCCATCAGCCATTCATCCTCCCCTTGGCTTCATCTCATGTGCTTTTCATGATGTACAGGACAAGTTCATTATCTTGATAGACAGGCATTGGGTCAAATCTCGAGACAGTATGGATAATAACTTTTGATAGATAACCCCTGCTTCATAAAATTATGCAATGTGCAGTAACATACTAAAAGGTTTTTTTTCCCAAACATTTCAATTACCGCTGAAATGATCTGATTAATCACAAGATTGACAGGTGAAATTAGTGATAATCAATTCAATTTTTAAGTACGGCTGGGCAAGTTACGCTTTAATTAATCAATTAACACAGGCAATTATTTTATCTCTTGGTAACGCAGTTTCTATTTTTATTATTATTATTTTGAAAGTTCGTTGTTCACCAGCTCTGAATACTAGGGATCGACCGATATGTTTTTTTTTTCGGGCCGATCCTCATTAAAAGTAACCGATTTGACCGATATGTGGAACCGTATACATTTGCTGTACAATTTTTAATCTTGGAGTCATAATTTAGAATAACAAAAACTCCAACACAAAACTTTGTTGAAAATAACAAGATTAAAATATACTTGCTAAGTTTAATCTTTATACATAGTAAATTAAATGAATTAGAGATCCATCCCAGAGATGGACTTGTTTACTATGAGTGATAAATTATCATAAACTTTGTTGGCTGCCATTTATATTGTATTTATTTTTTATTGTTAGGATTTTATTGATACTTTGACTGAGCTAGCACGTCCTTGTGCAAAACGAAAACACAGCTGCGGTGGATGAGACAGAGCAGATTAAAATATTGCTTTGTAC
>JAPMOB010196686.1:0-11271 GCA_029875015.1 Lepomis gibbosus
ATTATGACAAAATGTGTTTTCTCATGAATACAATTGTCTGATTTTTAAGGGAATGAACATTTAATTTGCAATATGTGGTTCATATACTCATTGGATAAAATCACTATAAACCTTATGGACAAAATCTCTATTGTTGGTTTTTAATAAAAAAATAAAGTTTTATATCAAAACAGACTTGGCGGTGGAAGAGAGAAGCCTCAAATATTCCCAGAGCAGCCTCTGCCTTTCAGTCTACAGCAACATCTTCCAAAAGGGAAAAGGAGCGTTACTTATGCGTTATTGTTACTGGACAAACACGGGAAGGCTGTCAGCTGTGCTGTTTAGCTCTCCAAATAAGCAGCACGGCTCACTGAGGCCCTCGCCTGTTTACACACAAACCATGAGAATCCTGGTCTTCCATTAAATCCACAACATTGAATTGAGCTGTGGATTTGTTTACCCTGAAAAACATTTAAGCTCAAGTAGCATGCACATACTTTTTAACAATTTGAAGGCAGACATGACTTGGTTTGCATATTTATCACTTCAGGTTTGTGTGATATAACAGAGGCCCCCACCATTAAATCCAGTGCACTAATGGGCACAGTGGGATGCACAGCAACAGTTTTTTATGCTAATTATGCTGAAATTGTGTACTAAGTAAGCTGCCCCAGTTAAAAATAATGAAGCATGAGGTGAGACTAACTGAATGCACTAAGGATAAAAACACTCTGCGCTGAGGAAGAAAAAACTCCATAGATTAAAGTAGCATTACATCCATTAGCAATGTAACAAACTGTTTACATACACAGCAAAAATTACTGCACAGCGCTTCCGCCTATGACAACCAAGCTGACTTCCCACAGACAACTTACTTCAACTCAAATAATTTACTATGTAAACAACAGATAGCTGGTCCTATGAAATGCCACATATTCCTAAGTGTATCCAAACATTCTTCAAGCACAAACTGCTTTATTTTGTAATTTTCTCCGGATCAAACATTACCCTGTACTCAAATAACTCAAACAGGCAACCAGCACTGCAAATACGTCTTTAGCAGAGAAAAGAAGAAAGGGTTAAAAAAGATGGCATACACCTGCAGTCTTAGATACAGACTAGTTTTCAACAGCGTTTCACAACATAAGTCAACATGTCATAAAAAAGTAGCCCAAAGTGCCATTATACTGACTTCAGTGTGCATTTGTTTTCATCAGTTCACACTGTGAAGGGAGTGTTATTTTTGTGGATCTCAGTCTGTTAGTGTTTTGGGGCTGAAACACAGCATCCTGGTTACAAGTGAAACCACACGACACCTTGTTGAGCTTAGAGTAGTCGAGGAGGTCGGGTCTGTGTCTATGAATCAGGGCGCAGAAGGCCAGGCCATCCTTCCAGCTTCACCGGCCAACGAGCAGAGAAAACCAACATGTCAGTTCAAAGAGGTAACATGCTAACTTGACTCAAGAGATGAAGCTGCTGGAGTCCGGTTCCAGCATTAACCATATGCGGTGTAAAAGCACCTGGTAAATATTTTGCATTTTTTAAAGTCAGCCTCAGGAAGAAGTGAGATAATGCAATCAGATTGACATATTCACTGTACAAAATTGCATATTACTGTGATATGCACTGCTATAATAAATTGTCTTGTATGCCCAAATGAAATAAAACAGAATATTGAGAATATTTCAACCACATAAACTATCGCTCTTACAGCATTTAAGAGCCAATTAACAGTTTGTGATGTGTTGGACACTTACCTGACATGGAAGTTTTGGACATTGACATTCCTGTAGGGGGCAGTCTTTCTCTGACACCACAGGAGGAGACCCTCCTTGGCAGATGTTTCTGAGGTGAGAGGAATTGGTTACATTATATACCACAATAGTGCAGGTCACCAGACTGCCTTGCTTTCTAAAATCCCCACATTAACATTTTATGTCATTCCTTTTTTTGAAGTACATTCAGTGGACACAAGGTCTACAGAAAATGAGCTAGATTTAGGGGTTTTTATATTGCCTTACCTTCCACAGAAATGTCCTGAATGGCGAAGCGGAGGATGATAGTCCAGATCATTCCAAGAGTCATCTTTACATTACCGTCCACAATCTCTGAAAGGCAAGCAACCTCTTACAATTAGTTTGCACTGGAGCACATAATGATATCTGATTATCACTCTTATTATTTTATGCTTGGAAGTTCATTTTGGACGCCTGATTGCCTGCAGTATATTAAGATATACAGGAAGGGTGTGGGTACCTTCGGCTCCAATGGAGACCAATTTCACTCCTTTGCTTGTGATGAAGTCCAGCGCTTTATTGACATTAGCAATCTTATGAAATCGCATCTTCCCTCTGTCTGGCTTGGGTAACCTCTCCCCTTCAAACAGAACATTTATGACAGAGTCAGACACATATGTGACCTTACATGTATGTGCACATTACCAGATAATTGGTTTTAACTTAAACAAATACATTAAAAGCAAAATAAACCACAAAATGAAAATTACTGTACTGTGATGAAAATGTGCATTTTATCCTACTTTTGCAGTGTACCAAAGAATAAATCATCGAAAGGAACTAACAAAACATAAAGTTATAAAAGAAACGTCTTCCTTTAGTGACCTTACCTGAGATAACTTCCAGTAGCAGCATAAGTTTGAGTCCATTCCTAAAGTCCTCCTCAATATTTTCAATTTGAGTACCAGCTTTCCTCAGGTGGGAGTTACACCAGGCTGTGAAGGTCTAACAGGACAGGGAGACTCAGGTCAATTAAAATGGGATTTAAATTAAAATGTCACCTAACAAATGAATAGTATTCTGTGCATGAAAATTGCAGTTATTTCTGTACTTTCTGTAAAGCTCTGCCAATGCACCACAGATTACTGGAGACAGAAAAATAGGAGAAATTCTGCTAATTTATAAGAATGCATATTTACATTTCAAGTTAGGTTAAAGCAAGCTTTAATTTAACTTAAATGCTCCTTTACATTATTTGGATATATGGATCCTCTCTGCAGTAGACCTAAAAAGACCGAGTCAGCTAGCAGTTTAACAGGTATCCACTACAAGACTATCCCAAATGTTAACCTCTTTGATCAGTACTAATTTTTCACATTAACCTTCTATGGCTTGTTAGTGTCCAATTTCAACTTTTAGCTTCAGCAATCATCAGAACAAATGTTCTCCATGTGGGGTACTGAAATATGGTGAATCAAGTAAAGATAGGATCATTGTCTTTCTCCTCCTATTTTTATAAAGTCTTTCAATAGCCAGCAGCAGAGTTCACAGGCGCTCAGCACAGCGCAGATGAAAGCTGGGAGCCGACCACAGAGCACATTCCGGCCGATATTAGGTGTTAAATTTAGACTGCTCTGCTTTGCCTCATGATAAGAGAGCAGCAGGGAAAATAAACGTCTAAACATCTCGCCGTGTCGATATGAGTGAAAATGTCACGTGGATGTTGAGCAAGTTTTCCCCTCACGTCACTTTCTGTCACTATTTTGCCACTCATAATGTGATTGGTTACAGCTGCAAGGAGATAGCTTTATCACAGTACATGTATGCTGCTCTTCCAGGTCACACTCATTACTGTGCTGAGGTACAAAGACAAGCAGGCAGGCGTGGATAAAGGATGGGAGCATAGTCAGAAATTTGAATTTAAAATTATTTGAAGTATATGCCACAAGGATGAATATTTGGATCTGTGAAAGTGTGTGTGTGTGTTTAAGCTACTATCATCAACTAGAAATGACATATCAGTGTTTATATGTAATTAAATCAACAAGTTGATATAAAACAATGGTCTCCACCATCACAAAAACAAAAGGGTGTGAATGAGTAGTTAAAGTATTTTTAAAGTCAGTGGTCAAAGTATGATGGTTATGGTGCATTTAAAACATATCTTAGTTACTAGTTTAATGGTCATCAGAAGAGAATGGAAGCATAAGCTGGCTTTACTTTTGCATTTTTCACATTTGGCTTCTCTTTTTGCATTTTTTGGCACTTTATTTGACAATTTTTAAAACAATATAATTGTAATTAAATTTAATGTAACATGTTTTATTTTTTTTAAGTTTTAACCTTTACATAAAGTGTATTTTTACACCTGTACTCTGATAGGCTAATGTACAAATTTAGCATTATATGTTCATCTTTACTTGAGGAGGATATTTCAGCACATTTTCCAACCCTGATTCTTACATATCCTTGTACCCAATAGGACTGTGTATGGGTGCCCAGCCAGCCACTCGGGCATCCCCTCTGGGTGCAAAAACTGAATATTACAGGCTTTAGAGCAAAGGCCATCACATTCCACACTGAGTGAGTCCCCCGGGTGTATGTGACATTGAACTGCTGCCCTCTTTTGTTAAAAAAACGTGGCCTGCTGGTCCTCCATATTTGACTCAGCCAGTCGTAGAACCCTGCTTCCCACTTTCCAAATCCCCCCACCCTACACATACACACACACTACTGACCAGTGACGATTAAAGCTAAAAATATATATGAATCACATCCAGCGAGGACCAACCCTGTCACTGAAACGGCTGATACCTTTGGGGCCTCACTAGGTCAGAGGCTGGCAGGCTGAGTCCAAGAGGATGGACAATAAAAGAGAATCCAGTGTTGAAAAGATACAGCCTTATGAATGCATCTTTTTTTCATACATCTTTCATTCTGACTACTATCTAACTTAACTAACACGAGCATAATCATTGTTTATACATAACGCTTCTGCACTTTCACTTAATGTAACACAGCACCTTGGCAGTGGAGATGTGGCTTTAAAGTCTGAGCATCAGTCTACATGACTGGGAATTGAAGCCTTTATCAATCTCCTTGATAAATATATCTGAGTCAGGTTATAGGTTCAAAATGGTTCACATGAGCACCATCACATTAATATCCACTGAAGGAAAGTTACCAAAGCTGCTAGTAGGATTTGAAATAAGCCCAATGCATCTTGGGCTGAGCAAGACAAAGGAATTTAAGGCTACTGGAAATAAATTACTTGGAAACATTACTAAAAGTGGCAAACAAAAGCCTTGTGGCAACACTACTGCTGACTGTGAATGTCAGGCAGGCATGGTTTATAACAAGCTGGTCGGGCACAGGGTAACTTCATCACCTCCGGCAGTGCCAAAAAGAAACACTAAACCAGTGGTACTGTGTGCAGCCATCATTTATCAATTCTGATCCCTTTTAACAGCTGCTCCCAGAAGCAGACCACTCTCCAATGAGCACTTGTCAACTCCAAATTATAATCAGTAAAAAGATAAACACTGGAAACATAGCTGTGTATATGGACCAGGGATCTGACTATCTTGTTGCTGCCTTATGTTACCAAAAATAAACAGTTTTGTAATCCCTGTGGGGGGGGCAGGAGGTTATGGGCATGGAGCTGATGGCCTCCAGTTGTGCAAAGAGCTGAAGTTTAAAGCACAAGCCAACTTTTAAAGCCATAAAACCAATTGACAGTGTGGGAAGCCGAGGCTATATTGAGTTGAGCTGGGGTGCTGGTACAATATTTCTGCATGGTTTCTATAAACAAAAGAATTCCGCACCAAGGACACTGGATTAACCCTACTATAATGCCTTTTGGTCCCGGGGTTAAAATTAGATGTAGCGTTCATTCTAATCCCAAGAGCGTCATCATGTGTTAGAAGCATCTGTTGACAGCTCGCATTCCACGCGTATCAGTTGAGAGGCAGCAGTCTGGAGAGCCGCTGGAAGTCAGAGCTATTGTTAGCTGGTACCCACCGCATCCGTCCGTCAAGCCTTCCACCCTGGACCAGCGGGGTCATGGACTCAGCACGTAACTAGAACAACCTTCACAATAAAACAAGTGAAACTTCCGATGGGGAGGTGGTGGCAAAAACATAAATTCATCGATTCATACTTTCCTCGTCGTTGTTGTTTTTAAGAGAGCTATATAGCTAACTGTAGCTGCTAACTTGGGCTAGGAAGACCGAGTAAAGGTTGTGTATATATTGTGATTCATGCAGAGTTGGCTCCATGGTTGGCTGGCTCCCCTTCCAGAAACGTTAGAACGATTCATAACGGTTAACGTAATGTTAACGTTAACGTTACTGGAGAGGCGTCTTGTGCGTTTGCGCCTTCCCCTAAGTTACATGCTGCACACGCAAACCAGTAAGTAAAGAGGAAATGCTTCATTGACTTGGCGTCCATGTTAAAACGAACAAAATTTGTTTTAATTTGTCACGTTTAATCAGCTTAACACTCCTAAAAACTTTAAGGTCGTAATAAAGTGTTTTATTTTGAAACTGTTAACCGGATATTCAGGTCTTTGCGTGGTCAGCTTGACGTTAGTCCCAACAGAGCTGTCTGAAACTTTCTGACACTGTATAAGAACATTACTGGCAGAGTAACTATTATACTCTCCAGCAATTTGAAATTAAAAAAAAACTTCCGATGTAATTCAGAATAACACAGTTTGCTCATTTTCTCCTTTGCACCCATCTCTCCGTAAATATAACGTTATCTAGGAACAATCAATGTAAGTGTATTATTTTAAAACTGTTGCTTTTTTTCCCTTACTTTCCTCTGCTGTTGTTCCCACGCAGGGTCCAGTAACATGTCCCTGTCCCAGTCATCTTCCTGCATCATGTACTCATCCTCGTAGCCGTTATCATAGTGCACCGTGGTCTCCACCTGGGTCATCATTATTGCGGCGTTACTTTCTGTCCCCCGAAACTCAACTGCGTGCTGTCCCTAATGAAGGACACCTGGATTAATTGTAATGCTGAGGAGGGGATATTTTCCTGACTTTCTCTTCTCCGAGCTGCTGCTTCTTCTCAGTCTTACTTACTCACGCTTGCCCTTGTCCTCCCGACCTGACAGACGTCTGGCCCTGGTTGCCACAGATGTACAAGCGACGACACCATTAGTACAGATGAGTCACGTGACGCCTTCATACCTTCCCCCCAAATCCCCATCACACACACCCACCCACACTGCAGCAGAACAGTTTAGTAACTTGAGATCAATAAATCAGTCTTTATTGTAGAAAACATGACAATTTCAGACTTTCATTTAAGACAAAAAAAACACAAAACGTGGCTTGGGACATATAAATTAAATGTTTCTTCCTTGGAAAACCCATATATTCTTACAATGAAAAGCACTGGACACTAACAAACCCACTGGAATCACTCACTCTAAAAGACTGGAGATTTAAACCATGTAGTGTGTCCAGTCCTCTCTTCCATTTCCTAATTTTTAATGTTCTGATGTTCCTTTGTTTGTCTCTTGATAATTTAGTGACAGCTGGTGGTCATTGAGGTCCTTACACAACACTGGGACAATCAGGATGAAGAATTTAAGCCTATGAAATATAAAACTAAATTCTATGCAATACTGGAATGTATGTAACTGTGTTTGTGTCCAGGTATAAGTGTGCCTATGCATTTAAAGTTATTGGAAGCAGAGACTGCTCCCACATGTAAATAAAGAAAAACAGAAATTCAGTAGCAAGGAAAAGTCCTGCTGGAAGTTTGAGGAAAAACAAACTGTTTGGAGGCGGTGCATGTCATAAACCAAAGGCCCTAGTGCTCTCTCAATGAAATGTAAGGAATACCATGGAAAAATGTGAATGGTCTCAAAAACTTCAAACTGACCGGGAGGAAGCTGATCCCTACAGTCACTACTGAAGGAAGAACCTCACCATAGAGCTAGTCATACAGAGTGCAAAGAACACATAGGAGCAAAAAAGGCACGAGTGTGTTACAAAACCATTCAACAACCTTGAAAACATGTTCATCTGTCACAGCAATGCTAATATTGTCCAGGGACTTGACAATAACCCAAACAATCTCTGGGCTCAGAGCATAACAGCTGGATGGAAAAGGAGTGTTTGTAGAGAGGGAGTGAGCTATTTGGGCCCCATGTACCCATATGTATCATCTGGTATCTGCAGCAGTGTTCTTTGGCCCTGGGTGGTTCACAAGGAAGGGGAGAGAGGGGCAGGGAGGTGATAAAGAGGTTTTACTTTTCCATCAATCATTCAGTTTCACTAAGGCCACAAGGTCGCCGCCACTCCTGGCCTCGTTCATGGATCCATTTGTTTGATACTAAAGAAAGAAAGAAAAAAAAGTTAATGATCATAACCTTTATTTGGCCTTTTGATTACTTTATGCACAGTACAAATGTATATCTTTGTCTTATAAATGGCATATGACACTGGATTAAATTGCTCTCACTATGGTCTCATAAGAGATGTTCTTTATAGATGGTTTTATAGACAGACAGAGGAGCTCACCCCACTTGTTGCCGACCAACACTGGACAAGCTGCATGTCGGGTGCTGTAGTCTCCCTCCCCGCTTGCAAACAGATTGTACCAGAACACGGCAGTGCCCTGGAATACGCACAAACAACAGGTGAGAGGTTAGCAGTGTTGCGAACCCTCCAGGAATAGCACATTCCCAAAGAAAGATCCTGAAAAGTGTATAATTATTTTAATGACAGAAATAAACAAATAGGCAGGTGCTTATGGTACATTGTTCTATTTTGCATGTAAATGTTACCCTATTAGAGGATTGTGTTGTCTGTGAAAGGGATGGTGTGTGAATGACTGTAGTGAATGTGCCAACTAATTGGCACTGTTCCTCACTAAGCGGCAAAAACATCAGGCACAGTATTTTACACGATTTTATTTTGTTATTAAATTGTAGTGAGTGCTATGCTTCAAAACAAACAAAAATAACCCAGGGTATTTGTTACAGCATTTAGCTGGCTATATAACATGACCAATTCAGACACAGCTACTGAGCCAGTAATAATGTACTGTAACAGATGGTGAAACATAAGCGGTTACCTTTTGGGGCCAAACTGCTGCACCAACATCTGGGAACACAGTGGCTCCACCAGCTGCTACATCACTCATCTTCAACAGAGACAAGAGAGGCAAAGAAAGTTCAGTCTTTATTTGTTGTATACAGTTATTCTGTAGTACTACTATTTGTGGAAGCTCAGTGGCAATAACCTAAAGTAGTTACAATAAGGTTGATTCCAGGTTCCATAACACACATTTAATGCTTCCTGTATGGTTACTGTCTATTTGATAATTTGACTGGTTCACATAAATATTGAAATTATATGTTGTGGCACTATTTACAGAAAATATCTCTGGTAGTATTTTTTCCAGCACTAACATTCACCTTATTGCATCAGCATAGCAAGTCTTGCTTTAACTCAGATGCTACTTTTGTGACAGCAAAAACTTTGCATCCTGGCCAAGCCCATAATCAAAGATGAAAGATCAATCTTGATGTGTAATACCAGGGTGTTACCCTAAGTAAAACCAAAAAAAAAAAACTTCTGGTGAGCCTTATTCACCCATTTTATACGTTCAGTTTATATACGCAGCTTTTTTTAACCGCGGTGATTAAATTTTACTCCACGCCATATGGGGTGGTGTATGATCTGTAGTCTTGTTGTGTTTGTCCGTTGGGAGATATAATGGTCCTTTGTGCAAAATACTATCAATTAGACTTACACAATTAGGTCACACAATCCACTAGGTTAGATTCTAAATATTGCACTACCTGCAACTGGAGCAAGACAGAAAATTCAAGCTGCAAAGGATTAACTAAAACTAAATTAATTAGTATTGGGCAAATTAGTCACAACAATTACCCTCAACTTTAAGTTAAAAGCTAATAAGATTTCTTCAGTCACTTCTAATAACTATCTGAAAGAGCTCACTGCCTATTTACCGGTAATGCTGTTTTTTATATTAGTAACGACTGCATCGTTGTTGTTTTTTTAGGCTGTACATGTGCTACACTGTTAACAATATACATAGATGTAAATAAGGCATGTTTGATTGTCTATTAACATCTTATTACTGAAATGATCCTGCACACTTGACCCATAGGACCTAATCTTTCACATGATTTTACATGATTAGTTTTAAAGATAATACAAATTATTTATTTCACACGTTATGTCATATTTTGTTTATTCTTTGAAGCTTAATGATTCCTATGAGTGAACTATTTAAACCCATGATTCCATATGGCAGCACCATTACTTAGTTAATCATGATATTTAGTATCTCTGGATGGAAGATCTTTACTAGATTTTAAAATTAATGTTCTGTGTGTTTGAGCAACATGCATTTGTGGCATACCACATTAAATAGTGTAATATGATTTGGCCTCAGTGTAAGTTAAATTAAAAAGGTTAACAACATTTTTCTTTAGGTGTATTTAGAACAGTTTACTCACATAGAAGAGCCATGTTGCTACCCGGTTCCCAGTGCCCAGCTCTTTAAAGGCATCTGGCTCATCTTTCTGTGGAGAGAGTGTCGCCATTCGGTTTAATGTCCTGCCATATTACCACTACCCTACATTTGTAGAAATGACCTTGTGTGAATCAAAAAGGGTCCTACCCTTCCGAAATCAAAGTGAGGTTCGTATTGCCCTCCAACGCCGTAATTTGCAACCTACAGAGATCAATAACATAGAAGTCACTATACAAATCAGGTTTTCAACAGACTAACACACACAGTCTTCCCGGGGGGCAGAGGGATTGTTAGAATATATTTTTATGTGTTTATTTAAAAAAAAAGTTTATTCAGTAAGGTTCTGACTTATATAAATAGAATCAAAATCAAAGAAGAAAAAACTGGGTTGGATGTCCACAATGAACGCTTTACCTGCAGCTCTTCTGCAGTGTCCATTTCCAGCCCTGTGATATCTTCAATTCTCTGGTTGATCTTGTCAATCATTGGATCTTCATAGCCAGTGAGCCAAGCACTGGAATGCAGCAGGGAAAGCAGACCAATTGAGACAGAAAAGGAACATGCTATTCAACATGTCAGTGAGACAAGAATTTCTCCACTAGATGGTAGTAAAGATTTCTTCTGAAATAGGCAACAAGACATGGCATCCTGAAAGCATGCTATGACAAGCTCAAAAAGAAAAGGGGGGCATTGCAATGAGATGACAAAGAGAAAGTGGAGGTATGAAGAAAATGAAAAATTGGAAACCGGCCCAAGGTTCACAATCTCCAATCAGTTAAGGGTCCAGGGTTGTTGACTTTTAAACAATTGTGCACTTGAATGAATATGGAAATTCCATACAAGAGTCTGGTCCCTAACTCTACCTGCCTGTCATACTCCCTCTCCCACTCCAGGAGTAAGCCCCTGATAAAATCTGTCTATCACTTAATCAAAATCTATCACTTGATTTTCGCTCAACTTGGAAATATATGCTTGCTAACACATACGCATACAAAATCAAAGAGACTCCACACCCTTGCACACACACACAC
>JAPMOB010196696.1:0-13769 GCA_029875015.1 Lepomis gibbosus
ATATATATATATATATATTACAAGTCTCTGTACAGAAAGACATGAATGTGAGATTAAAGTAGAGATTAAAGATTAAAATGTATTTCAGATCAGTTTGGCAACTGTGGCAGTGTGTTTCAACAGCTATCATTGTTTCAGCGCCTAAGGCTCATGAGTATTGCGGTATTTAGAGCCATGACCCAAAGCGTAAACCTGTAGGGTCGTTATATTGTCCAGGAGATTCCGGGAGAGATAAGAAACATTAAGCAGATCATTCAAAGTGCTCAACAGCATCCTGACTGTCAGCTTGGTGCGTCCGGGCCCTCAATTGAGCCATCAACCTGACAGGTCAACACATGACCCTGGAGGAACCCCCCGTCGGCTCCGTGTGGCCCCCCAGGACAAAGACCCCGGCGGGAGGGAGCGGTAGAAGCTCCCGCTATTGTCTGCACTGCCACCGTTCAGCTCCACAACATGATTTTCCAAATGAAATACAGAAACAGCAGTTTGCTACATGGAAATATGGCTCAGCAGCTGGCAGTTCTTTTTTTTGCAGCTCTGAAGGTAGAGCCCATGTTTCTTCCACACTTCCTGTTTGGATTGTGTTTGAGTTTAATATCCACCGTTGGTACAGAGCTGCTTATAGTCATGCTCAAGTCTGACTCACTCAGTGTTTGACCTGCTCTCCAGAACGAGGTCAAGGACTGTGAATGCAAGAATTACTGCAATAACTCAACTTGTGCATGGGAAGAACAAGGCACCACCAGTTCCAGGGGTTGGCGTTCAGTTCCCACTGTAGGTCCCACCAGTACTTGGAGGCACCTCGAAGTTTCTCATTCTTTATTTACTTAATAGAAATATAAAATTTAGTAGCGTTTTAACAGTTGAATCGAGGATATAAGAACAAAGGTGTTGCTTAGATTGTCCTCTGGGCTATATAAGTAAAACTGACATTACTTGATTATGTGGCTCAGAATGGTTCTGTGCATGTAGTAGTTTGATCTTGTTCCCCCGAGACGCTAATGAGTACTTTGAAGGTTCAGAAGCAGAGTTCAAAAACATTGTCAAAAGGTAAAAGGAGCCATTTAGAGCATCAAAAAAAGAAAGGATGCAGATATATTTAGAAAAACTTGTGGAAACACGTTACAAGCCATCAAGTCTAAGAAGCAATCTTGTGTCTTAACTCAAATCTGGTTCAGAACTTTGTGACTTTGTCTGTTGTTTTTCTTAGAAAGCAATGACTGTGACTTACTGTGGATTCAGCTGCCGACCCAGACAATACAACAACTTTTTTTTCCTCGTGTCGGCTTAAAAGTAGAGATTGCAATTTCACCCTTGACCCTGGAGACAGCGCTTATAATCAATACAATCACATCACAAGGTCCGTGTAGTGCTGTTCAGGAGCTTTCAGTTCTATCACACAAGTTATGTAGCGTGAAATTGCCAAGCGGGGCAATTTGAACTACATCTTAGCAGCAATTGTTGCCCAATCCGAAGTGTTTTTTAGATAGTAAACTGATTATCTTTGAATTTTGGACTGTTGGTCTGACAATACAAGCACATTTATTATGTCACCTCAGGTTTTAGGATAAATAGTTTTCATAGTTTTTCTGACATTTCATAATCCAAATGAATAATGGAGTAATTAAAAGAATTATCGACAGGTTGATCGAAAGTGAAAATAATTGTTGGTCACAGTATTTTTCACAAGAAAAGATGACCTGCAACATATTTTGTTTCTTAATCCCTTATTGGGGCTGATTTAAAGTATGCAAATAAAGCTTTTTTGAATCAAAAGACAATTTTCCACATTATGGGCAATAAAGCTCCTAACAAACTACCAGGTTTGGCGACTGCGAGTGATGGTGATAACGCTACAGCACTAGTAAAAAAGAAAAAAATGCCTCCGCCCCTGTTTGGGAGTATTTTGGGTTTAGTCTTGATGATAAAAGTGAGCCAAGCAGCACAGACGAAGCTGTGCGTTCATCTTGCCAACCCTCCCGTTTTCCTCCCTGGGTCACAATTCTCCTGATTTCTCCTACTTCTCCCGATTTACCACAAATGTTGACAACTTTGTGTCCTTTTCATTGTGTACATTACTGCTTCTGGCACTGTGCACTGCATATAAGCCCTTCAACTCTCTCTACTGCCCCCGGCTCACCGCTTTTTTACACAAATACCGTATATACCCCGGGGAAATGTCAGGAAGGTATAAATGAATGAAATTATATACTGCCCAAGCATACTAACTACCTAACTAACATCAGCTGTCACTACCAGATTTAGTGGTTCAATTCTAAGTGTGGCCCTACAATAGTGGCTCTCAAATTGGGGGGCCACTTCAGAGGGGCCGTGGCTGTTCAGCGGATCTAAAGTTGCATGAATATGATTCATGCGGTGACCAACAAACCAACAAAAGTGCCCTGATGCTCGTTGTTTCGCCAACCTGAATCTAGTTTATTTCAATCACCTGTGTTGTTAGCGACTGATACAAATGAAATCCACTTTTGCTGGGATGGAGGTGGGTATTAACTTTTTTTGGCTTCTGAAGAGGGGCGTGACAGAAGAACTTTAAGAACCACTGCTCTACAGGTTAAGCAAGGCACCTTTTACCTCCGAATTACCTCCACGCTAACAGCTGCTTTTCACCATTTTAGGAGAACAGTGAGATGTACATGACAAATAAGCTCTCTATAAGCTCTCAGGAGCGCACACACCCTCCGTCAACCTCTGCCCTCCAGCCTGAGACTTGTGTGGATCTCCTCCCTTCCTCACGCCCACGCTCACACAAGGCCTTCTTTATCAGGGCGGGAGGAGGGGAGCGGCAGGGATGGAAAAAGAAAAAAGCTCCCACGCTCACACCAAAAGCACCAACAGCTAGATGTTTGTGTGCGCTTGTGTTTGCATGTATAATGGTGTCTAGCTCCCTGATGTTGCAAGCAGGTTGTGTTGTCCTTAAACGGCCTTTCCATGAGATCATTAAAGGGAGCAAACAAGACAATGATGCCCCAGACTGAGAAGCCCTTTCTGGGTGAAGCTGCAGCGTTGAGGCCCCCTTAGAAAAGTGGAGAGACCCCCCGTCATTGGCACAGTTGGATTAAATTCAATCTCAAAAGGGACAACGGGGGAGAGAACATGAAGGAGAGGGAGAAAAGGGAAAGAGAGGAAAGAAAAAGACATGAGAAAGGGATTTGAAAGAAGAGGGGAGGAAAGGATAGAAAAGGAAGGAGAGGAGACAAGAGAAAAGGAAAGTAAATGAAAGATTATGAGAGGACAGTGGTAAAGAAATGAGAGGAAAAACTAAACCAAAACGAAGAGAAGTAAAACCAACGCCACAGAGGTGGATGAATAACGTCTAACCAACATGTTGCATGTTTGATTTCTGATCAGTTAAAATCCCAACACTGACAAATCAAGCACCTATTAATCACTAACATCCTGAGTTTCAAACATGAAACCATAGAAACGTCTTGTGGTGCAGTCACATGAAAAAACACCCACATGTGAGTAAACCTTGCTTGTGATCGTAAGTAAGCTCTCTCTCTCTCTCTGCTTCTCCGTGTTTTTGCACAGAGTTTGGACAAACTCCCCTTCATCGAGACGGACCTGTGGCCCCAAACTGCCCGATCTCTTGCGGGGTCTTCAAAGCGCACAAACTTCAGAACGTCATAAATTACATTTTTATTAATATGTTGATTATTTTCTCGATAAATGGGATTAGTTTTTTGGTGTAAAACAAATTTTGGACAGTGTTTCCCAAAGCCCAAGATGACGTTCTCAAACATCTTATTTTGTCCGCAACCCAAAGACATTCAGTTTACTGTCATAGAGAAATAAAGGAACCAGGAAATATTCACATTTAAGAAGCTGGATTCAGAGTTATTAAAGGTTGGATGGACTTTAAATATGATTAAAAAAAAGATGAACACTTGCGACAATTTTTTGCTGTTCAGTCTGACCACCGCTGCAGATTTAGTCTAGACTATATCACTGACATCATCCCGCAAGTTTAAAAAATATACAGAAATTTAAAAAACATTCGCGCTGCTTGCATCCTTTAAACTTTATCTTAACTTTATTCAGATTTTTTCTTGAATTATTTTTGGACTTAATTTGACGATCTTCAAACAATCAGTGAAAAGTAGTAACGTTATAAATCAATGCATATTGGAAAACATCAAATAAGAAGCAGCACTGTCCTTTCTGCATCGCCATATTGTGTCCACTTGACATTTATTGAAAACACTTCAAGCACTCATAAGCATTCCTCCACTTATATACAAACCTATATATCTAAACACTAAGCCGACTCAGTGGTTTCTCGTGTTTGTTTTGAATCCAGAATATTTTCAGTAATTATTTAAAATGTGCTGCGGCCACTTTCTGGTGGGTCCGCTCACTCGTATATTTTTATTAGCCGCACTGCCCAGGATGAGACTAAATATTTTAAAGACAAATTAAAAAGTCTCCCTCCTCTTTCTTGAAGAGGTGCCAAGAAATGTAGTGATACTTGTTTTTGCTTGCATCGAACACACACACACACGTGTGTACACATTCAGGAGGACACACCAAAGTGACAACACAGTGGAAATAACCAGCTCAATAAGCAGCTAACATGCTGAATGCATCATATCTCAAGAGTCATGATAAACACCCTCAAAAACTGTAATTTTATGTTAGATTCCTATTTTAAGAGGTTAAATTGAGGACGAACCTATAAAGAAAGGAACATTTAGTGCTCAATATCTTTTTTTTTTTATGTTGCTGGCTTCTCAAACATGCATACTCGTGCATTTTATGAGCCTATTTAAACACTTTTCACCACTAAGAGGCCGACTTGAGTGGCTGTTTTGCTTGGTCCGCAGCAGCAGGAGTTAAAAGCCAGAAAATGCAACTGAATCAAGAAAAGAGGAGCTGAGTGGTAAACATAACAAGCGTTAGCCGCCAAGGATGAAAAAAGACAAAGAAAAAGAACTTCTTTACCAGAAAAATTCAAAGAAAACAGAGTCGCTGTGCCGCCCGCAGTGTTTGATTGACAGGTGTTCTTTGGGGAAATCCAGTGTTTTACATCAAATATGTTCTTACCACCTTAAGCTCCCGTAATACCATTAAAATCTTACTTAATCTGTGAAAACAAGCCGCTCACTACAGACTCTGAGCTGTCAACCACATCAAAGCTCCGCTACCCAGAATCCTTAGTAAAGGAGCCCAGCAGCGCCGCACCAAACCCCCGACTCTGAAGAAACGGCAACCTGTCGAACCTTAACCCCTCAGCTGTCATCCAGGTCCATGCATCATAAAACACACACTCCCATAACCCACCACCACAACCCCCCACTCACACACACAACTGGGTCTTTCCAGTCCACCATAAGCCCGACACTCAAACAGTGACACTTAACCTTCCTCATGCACTTAAGTGACAGCCACACACACACAAAAGAAACAAAACAGACTCTGTAATTGTTATGTTATATGTATGATGCTTTGGCAATATTGTTCTTCTGTCATGCCAATAAAGCAAATTGAATTGAATTGACTCTCTGGCAGCGTGATTTTCTAGCTGTCACATGTCCGCGCACACACACAGGAGGGTTTGTGTATATGTACACACCAAAAGGATGAATTAGCGCTCTCGGGGTTGGTATGGGGACGTCACGAATACACAAATGAAAACAGTTCAACTTTGAGAGGTTCTGTAGGGACACGTTGTTGAGGCTGCAAGCTACCAGAAACACAGAAAAAACTCACACACAGTCTTGTTATGCAGTTTGGAGCACGGGACCTAGAAAAATATTACATCTACAGGAACAGTACAATCTTTAGAGGATTATTTTTAACATGCACAAGGTACATTTAAATACAAAAACAACAGATTCAGCATTGTTTCTGACTCCCTACAACAGATTCAACATTCAAAATACTTCATTTCCACAGCAGCTTTGCTCATAACACAAATTCTGTTTGTAAGCGTAGGGCTGGACGATTAATTGAAAATGAATCGAAACTCAGAGCCTCATTCGCTCGTCCACTCACTCACTACTCACACACATTGCACTCCGCTGCTCTTATGACAGCACCTGTCACGCAGACGTCCTTTGATGAATGACGAGAGGAAGCTAGCAAAGCGAGATTTACGGTGCTCGCACAATGGGCACTCGAAAATCATTTGTTCTGCTTTGATATTAAATAACCGAAATCTTAGCAGCAGTGGTCATAATTATCAGCGGAGATGTGTCTGTAATGTGCACATCAACATTACCTTATTAATTAACATTTACATAATGGATTTGTGAAATCTGTTGATCAAAAAAAATAAAATAAACCCAGCTTTAATAGTTGAGCATATTTACAGTACAAACATTATCAGTGAACTATGACGTCGAAAGAACAGCAAAAAAACATTCAAAAATCAGTAATCGAGGTAAAATGTTCAATTAAACGTAATTTTGATTTCAGGTCAAATCCTCTAGCCTTATGTAAGCTCCCCACAGTTTTCTTCTTGTTTGTCACATGGAAGCAGTATTGTTTAAGTTTATAATAAAGCAAAACAACCTCCTGCAGCCAGATACTCCAGCCAAAACGCCCTCTGAGCAAAGTTAAGTAATTCTGTTGTATTTTCTGTCACAGCTGGGTTATACAATCTGTTGTCATGGAAGACCTACAGCGAGGGTTTTCAAAGTCTGAAACTGTGGGCCTCCCTTCAGACAAAGCTGGGAAAACCTGGTTAGTTTCGCTCAAGTCCTGGATGCCTAAGGGATCTTGATTATGTTATATGATCACATGGACACTCAACAATACAGCCTCACATTGCCGTTTGACCTCAGACGACACTACATTTTAAAATCATCTGTCCACAATCATGTATTAGTCTCTGGGAAATTACACAGAACTGCTGTATCTCTGACCTCTTTAATCAAATGTAAGCTATTCTATATCTTCTTATAATTAATGTAATAACAAATGTAATATTTTTTCCACCAAGCCTCCAATGAAACAGTTTGGAGCCGCCCTGAGGGAGGCCCGCCTCCCACTTTGAAAACCTCTGACCTAGAAGAAACACACAACAAACTAAAAGCTAAAAAAGATGCTAAAATGTATCAGAATTGTTCTTTAAATGTCTCACTGTGTGTTCAGCAGATCAGTACTTCTAGTTCATAACCAATTTCTTTATCGGATCAGAAGTGAAGAGATTGCTTTTGTTTTGCGTTTTTGGAGCTACGCGCATACAAATGAACATTTGAGAGCTGGACCAAATTGATTTTAATCATAATTTCTGACATTATAGATCTCTTAACTAAATTTATTAAATCCCAAAGACTTGAATCCCATTTACAGTAAGTGAATACATGGTCACATCAGAAGTAATCCAACACTTGTAAGAAAATATAACGATAATAAAATAAGCCTTTTCATAAACATAAGCAACGATTGCAATCGTAACGTTATGAGAATAAGACCCGTCAGGTTGATCTACACCAGAGGTTTCCTTTAAAGTAAATGTGACAACATATCATAATACCGATGTCAGGTTGTCCAACCCCAAACTCTTTTATTTCCCCAATTGCATTGATGGAGTGTGACCTTTGAACTACACACACACACACACACACACCGGCTGTGTGTTACTGGGGTTGTAAGGAAGCCATTAGATCCGGTGAGCAGCGCTGACAATTGCAAAGGTTAATAGGTCAGCGGCCTTGTGGGACCAGAGCTGGACTGGATTGATCAATCAATGTCATATACATGTGCGTGTGCAACTACCCTTTATCTCACACACAAGTGCACACAGACTTAAATGCAAAAGGGTGAAACATTAACTTCCTAATGTGCACTAAGTGACCTCGCCGTCTCGACTAAAAACTCCCCCTAACTTCTTCTTCTGTCTCTGGTGTCACCGCTGGATGTGTTTATGAGAGAGGCAGAGAGAGTGCATTGTGTGTATTTTTACTTTCTGCCAGATCAAAGCTGCTCCGCCGGCTTTCAAACTCCTTCCTCGCCATTTTTTTTTCCAACTGGGCTTCCATTCAAGTAATTTTAGGACTCATAACAGATCACACTGGAACAGTTGAGGCCAAAAATCGATAATGTTTAGATTATAACCACGTTAAGTCCCGTGAGACAAAAGGCCTTATTTTGATTGAGGATAAAGACGTTTTTCAGTGCAATTCTACAAGTGATCGCCACAACATCCCCAAAAATGTCGTACCTGCTGTCAGTCCCATATGGCAGTCCTCTGTCAGCTGTAAGGCAAACAGAGCTTTTCTGTGTCTTCAGTTTTAGATGAAACTGACAATAACTTACTCAACACCTTCATGATGCGTGCACAGCGAAACCGCCATCCAAGAGGGAAATGACTCAGAACAAGAAAGAGCAGTTAATTTAACCGTTGTGGACAGATTTGAGAAGCCACAGCACAGAGATATCAGATTGATGAGTTTACAAACATCGTTCATCTCCAGTTAACACTTGCCACTGAAAAACCACGAGAAGCCAAAGATAGAAAATAACCTGGTTCCAGGGCCTTTGTTTATTTTCTCTAAACGCCCTGACAATTAGTTTCTTAATATGATTGATGAATAGTTTTCATTTTTTCACAAGAGAGATTTCTGTCTGTGCTGTTTTTTTCTCATCCAGCTGGTTTTCACTGAGCAAAAATAGGGTTTTTTGGTGGGGTTGTTTGCTCATGCTGCCAGGCCACTGTCAGTGCGGTGTAGTCAAACTTTGACACAGTCCAGAAGAAGCAGATTAGCTGTGTTTAGGTTAGGCCTGGACAATAAAACAATAACAATAATTATCACAACATCATTTTTTCCCAATAACAATATAACAAATGTTCAATAAATGGTCAATAAATGTTTGATTTTATTCACTTGAATCACACACGAATTGCTTTTTTTTATACAGATACAGATGATTTGTTAAGGAAAAAGGACTGAAAAAGGTTGTTTCTTGATTTTACTCATGCATATTTGTTGACAAAGATTTTATCATAATTGTTTTAAATGTCCTACCTGCGATTTGTGAAGTGATCCACTGTTTGGCATCAAGTGTTGACCATAAAGAAAAGTTTAAACCACAATTAACCATCAGGTTTTCTTCAACTTTCACTCAGGAGCAAAAGTCAGCCTTTAAACTCGGGACCGACAGACATGTTTTTTCCCCGGGCCGATTCCGATACCGATTATTAGTAACTAATTAGACCGATGACCAATATGTGGAACCGATATATACATTTGCGGTAAAATTTTTAATCTTGGTGTCAAAATATAGAATAACACAAACTCCAATACAATATGTTGTTAGAAATAACAAGATTAAAGTTAATTTTAATCTTTAATCTTTAATAAATAGTAAATTAAATGAATTTGAGATCCATCCCAGAGATGGACTTATTAACGAGTGATAAATTAACATAAATTTTGTCTTTACCTGCTGCCATTTATACTGTATTTATTTTATATTGTTAGGATTTTATTGATACTATTTATTGGTTCTGTTCTTTATCTATACTCTTGGTTTTTCATTATGAAATAATTGCCTTTTGAAAAATAAATAAATGGACAAAAAAAAATAAATAAAAAAATAAATAAATAAATAAATAAATAAATAAATAAATAAATAAATAAATATATATATATATATATATATATTTATTTATTTATTTATTTTTTTTTTTTTACCTAACTTTTATTATAACTAGCAACAAAAGTTTACAGCAGCAAAGTCACTTTTTCCTCCTCCTCCCTCTAGTGCTGCTGGTAGAGATGAGCTGGTTCCTCTCAACAAGCAGCTGAGTTGGCAAGGAGTTGCTAAATTTTAAGGTACAAGTATCTCAGCTAAACAGGCTACAGACAGAGAGGTTTCGTTTTAGCTTGTTTAAAACAAACTTGCTATTAGCCGAGGTAACACATGTGCTTGTGTAAAACCAAAACACATCTGCGGTGGATGAGACAGAGCAGATTAAAGCTGGTTGCTCAATACAACTCTACGGGGAAATAACGTAACGGCAAAGATGGTGGTTATCTCGCCCCTCCCGCTGGAAAGCCAATCGTCTGCTTTTAACAGCCAAAGCAGGGGACATATTTCAGAACCTAAGGAGCGCATTTTTTATTAATTAATTATATCGGCAAACTGTTTTTTAAATGACCGAGGCAGATTATTGGAAAAATACTGAATATCGGCACCGATAATCGGCCAGACTGATTTCAACTTTAACCTCGAAAGAAATAACAATTTGATACTTATCGTGATAATTATCGATATCGTAAGATATGAAACTTTTTATTTCGTTTTGGGCCATATCACCCAGCCCTAGTTTATGTGTTTGCTCTTACGTACTTTTTTGGCAAACTTTAAAAATCTACCCTGTGAAGTTTTCGACCACAAGTAGCGCTGTGGAGCAGGTCTTCAATTAGTCTGGATCTCGTCGACAGTCAGTAGTCAAGTTTCCATCAATGTTTAGCTCAAAATATAACTAATTTTTCCAATCCTTCCTCAAAAGAAAAACGGCCGTATGGGTTGATTATGCAGAAGCGTATTACGACGCATATCAATGTTTTAGTAGCAGGTGATTTAAAGGGTGGCAAAGTCTGCATAAGAAGGTGGAGGGGTGGATGGATGAGTTAGACACTCAGGAAACCAAGATTTAAGCTTGTGTGAAAGTAAAAGTTGACATAATTAAAAGTTTAAATAACTTTAGTCGTGTAACCCAAACCACAACCTTTTCCTAAAACTTAGTAGGTTTGTTGCCTAAATCTAACCTAAGTAGTTTTGCTATGATCGTTTCACAACATTTACCACGTGTAAAACAGCACATGACTCATAATACTTAAGCTCTGGTGCCAATTTCACTGGACTGGGACTTGCCAAAGCTCGTCCATATGGAACTATTGACAATAGGCCTATTTTGTTGTTCAGGTATGAGGACGTGTTGGAATT
This sequence comes from Lepomis gibbosus, assembly GCA_029875015.1. NCBI lineage: Eukaryota > Metazoa > Chordata > Actinopteri > Centrarchiformes > Centrarchidae > Lepomis > Lepomis gibbosus. Next base: position 10,921 of record JAPMOB010196696.1, read on the forward strand.
TCCACAAGATCAGCTAAAGAAAGTGCAAATTAATGTGCTTTTCCATCCACTACAATTATGTGAATATTAGGAGTTGGTTGCATTGAGAAAAACAGCTGGTGCTGCTAACTCAGTAGTCGGGTGCCATTAAACCACTGCAGAAGAAGATATTATGTGGCCTAGTTAAACAAGTGGCAGTCAAACCTAAAAAACAATGGGGGGGAAAGTGATGGAGATATGGCAGTTACGCCTCTTTACATTTGACTGTTGTGAACTATTTCAAGTTTCTGCCTTTATCACTTAGATGTTTTTATGTGCAAAAGTAAAATGTGCATACAGACAGACAGGTGGGTGGAAACACCACTTTCAAATAATGTGCCAAGTACCGAAGCGACGAGCCAAACAAAGCCAGTGAAGAAGAAAACCACTGGTTAACAATGCAGGTTCCAAATTCCTTTAAAAATAGGCTTTGTAAATGTTTTATGAAGCAGAAAATGCATTCAACACGTTAGTTAGACCTCAGGAATACACATAATGTGTTTTGGTTAGAAACACTGAATAGAAGCATTACTTTAGTTTGTTTATGAGGGATCTCCACGGGGCACCTTTAACTTTGACTGCTGCTTATTTAATCGTGAATATTTTCTGTTTACAGAGAAATGCTCAGGACGCAGCCAGCGATGTGTTTAAAGACTCAGGAGAGCGTCAATCTTGCATCTGTGTCCAGAAATCTGAAACCTTTTACTCTTCTTCCCTGGCTGCCCTTCTCCCCACCTCCTCTATCTTTTGATCTGTTCTCTCTGCATCCATCTATTATCCAACTATCAGCCCACAACTCAAGGAGCAAAAGACAACCCCCGCTCCCTGTTTCTATTTTAAACCTGTCTTGCCACTTTCTTTTCCCCATATTGTCCTGTCTCTGTTTTTTTCCTTCATTCACCTTTATATCCTCCTTAATCCACCATCTTCCTCCCTCTTCCTTACATTTCTTTCCCTCTGCGGGTCCCAGTTCATCCATCTTTCCTACATTTCTCCCATCCATCACCATCACACCCCGACTATCTTTCCAACTCATTCATCTCCATTCGTACAAGCACTCCGTCTGGATGTTTCAGGTAAAGCTTTTTGCATCTTATTTTCATGTGAAAAGATAGAAAACTACGCTGTTGCGAAAGAAGCTTTCCCCTTTGATGCCCACTTGGTTGTTCTATCAGGTTGGTTTGAACTTTTTTCTCTTAAAAAGTGGATCAATCAAATGCAGGGAGATCAATACTTTGTCTTGCCTGTTGCTTCGAGGACTTGTGCTTTTTACTGTAGCGTAGCCTACACGTCTGCTTTATTTTGAAAAAATATAATATACACATTGTTTTTTTTATTTAAAAATGATTTTAAGGCAGCCCACAGTCTCCCAACTACAGCGAGGGTTTAGCTATCCTGTCATTAAGAGGTATTCATGGTTAAATTATGTAATTAGTCTTGACTTTTGTATCCCACAGTGGTAAAAAAAAATCTGTTTCAGAGGCTTTCTTTCATTATAAAAAGAATAAAATTTCAGGCCAAGACACTCAGTCCCCTCTTATTTATGGGAAGAGAGATGTTGAATATTGATTATCAGCAGCTTTAATCAGCTTTCAGAAACCAAAATCCAACCAAAATCACTCAAACCAAGGGGTGAATAAACAATTTGGGCAGTCCTCTCATAAATCCTGACCAAGAGGAATGCAACACACCCAGTGTCGCCCTCCTCCCTGCACCAAAAAACTTTTAGTTCCCTGATCAGAAGTTCCACTCGACCCGCTTTCAACGAGCAGCGAATGTGAGGGAGGTTATGACTCGCAAAAAAATCCCACTTGACGTCCCCCAAGCAACCTGCGTCGCCTGACAAGGACGAGGGAGGAGAAGGCGAAGGGATGAAAGGACGTTTCCATCAGACGCCAACGAGGGCAGACGGAGAGGAGGGACGGCGGCGAGGGAAGATCCAGTAAACAAAGAGCGTTTTGTGTCATTTTAGACCTCAAACTGGAGTCGGCTTGCCAGGGTAGCCACGAGAGTGGACCACATTGCATGGTGGAATGTGTGTGTGCGTTGCATTCTTTGGTTCAGGGCACGGCTACGTTGCAATAAACTGTAAACATATAAACACAGATGCACAGAAAACACACAAATGATGCCTGTAACAGCCCTTAGTGATCAGACATAATAACTCGGAAACTGCTTCTAATGTCAGAGCGTTAATAGCTGCAGCATGGTTGGTGGAAAACGTTATAAAGAGGAACCAAAACCATAAACAAGGTGGGATTAAAAGAACAGGACAAATGAGAGTTGTTGGATGTTATTCCAGCAGTGGACTGAAAGTGAGTTACTGCAGTCTGGGATTTCTATATTTTGGTTCGCCAAAAGAAATAGTGAAATTAAACAAACTAGGACTTCATCCACTAATCATTTTTATTGTCGGTTAATCTGACAGTTATTTTCGATTCACTGCTTGGTCTATTTAATGTCAGATAACCAGACGGATTCCAAGATGTTTATTTCACAGAACAGGGTTCTTCTGAAACGGACTTTCAATTCCAGCTCTCTCTTTTATTTGTCCTGCTGTTGACTTGAAAAAACATCAGTCTGATTAGATTTTGGCTTACCGCCTCCAGTAAGACATTTTGGGGGAGAAACCCGTAACAGCAGGTCAAAATTTACACATTAGCAGAACACAAAACCTTACAGGGTTTTGTTTTTAAAAACTGTTCTCTGTCACATCAAGATGCAATTTTGGTGTAATCTGAGAAAAACATTGCTGAGGTGTGTGTGTGTGTGTGTGTGTGTGTGTGTGTGTGTGTGTGTGTGTGTGTGTGTGTGTGTGTGTGTGTGTGTGT
>JAPMOB010196702.1:0-10703 GCA_029875015.1 Lepomis gibbosus
TTGGCTAACTCTGGCGCATTTGCATTTATGCTTATTAATGTGCACTGTCCCTGCTAAATTAAACTGATTAAATAAAAAAATAAAAAAATAAATGTTGAACTGTATTGCATTATACATAGAGGTGTTTCTGTTATTTACCCCGCCCTTATTGCTATATGTGGAGTGGACAAAACAGTAGAAGTTTCTTACAGGTGCGTAAGCATAGGTATTTTCCATATGATGAACTTGAAAAGCAAATCAGGTCTATAGACAAACATTTTATTAAAGTCCCTAAATAAAGTAAATGTATGTGCTGTGTCATGTATGTGATATAGTTTAATTTCTGTCTGCCAACAGCATTATACAGCATTCACAAGAAGAAGGTTTATGGAGCAAAGATGCTGGAATCTCAAAACCTACAAACTTCCAAATCCAAGTAAGTATGTAGTGACACATGAAACAGGAAAGACTTTGACAGGGAAGAGAGTCACATGTTTGTCTGTTTTGGTAAACAAGTGAAAAATGTTTAATTTGATCTTATGCTCTTATGGTGTCCAACTCCGTCATTCTGTGGTGTGGAAACAAATTGAACAAACTGAAAATGGTGAAGCGTTGTTCCCCAAATCTCTGATCTCTTTTTCAGTCGCTCCACCATATTTGTGCGGCTCCACACAAACGACCATGACAGACTTAGCTACCAGCCCGGAGACCATTTGGGCATCTTCCCTGGCAACCACGAGGATCTGGTGACGGCTCTCATAGATAAACTGGAGGATGCTCCACCTGTCAATCAAATTGTCAAAGTGGAGTTCCTGGAGGAGAGGAACACTGCCCTCGGTGGGTGATGCTATTAGCAACGTCACACTACTTTACGAATACAGTAGGCGTGCAATCAGGAGGGTTGCAATTTGATATCTGGGCAGAATGTCAAAATCAAAACATGAATAAGAAACAGTCTCTCTTCCCAACAAACAGCATGAAGTCACACTTTAGCGAGGTATATATGCCCAGAAATCTTTCAGTGAAGCTGCATATTGGCAAACAGTTGTGGTGACACTGGGTGACTTGAGTGTGAATTTCACTGTGACTGTGAAGCAAGGTGTTTCTTAAACACTGTATGGGTACTTCATCAAACTTTACCTTGACAGATAAATCCATTCTTGGTAAATGGCTTAATAAACTTCCTGCTTTCATTGTAAAATGTTTTCTCCTGTCATACTATGCTAGGTCGTCAGCACGGATAATTTGAGTCTTTTGACAGCATAACTGGTCCATAATAGTTTTATGGGTAACTCTTTTATTTTAATCGCCCCATTTAGGACTTAATGGTTTATGGCACACTATAATATAGCTGTTTTTAGACATTTTTACATGGATGTTAATGTATCTGTCAACAATTCTTATTCATCCTATGAAGCATACATAATATGCAATTACACATGAACAAATTGTGTAAAAACAATTGCATTTACCAACCATTTTATACAGATGTACAAATAACCAAGTAAGTTTAAAGATGTTCAAAAATGTGTCCAAAATCCTTATCATTAGATAACAGATGTGTGATATGAGGAGTTGTAGTTGTTAACAAATGCATTATTAATAAATAACTTCAAAATATCTGCTTAAAGCTATGTTATACTGTGTTAAGGTGTAATCTTAATCATTTAAGTGGGCATATACTGCTTAAAATATCTTGAGAGGCCTCATGGTCAAATGAAGGTTAAATACATTTTAAAGGTTTGTTTTTTCGCCAGAGAGAGGTTTTTAGAACTGGACTCCATGAACGCACTCATATCTAAAATTCTAGAAGAAAAGACCATAGTGACATCAATATCAGCTCTAATGCCATCTAGCCTTCTTTAAATGTAACAGAGTTTCCTTTTGTTTAGTCATTTGTCACTCATCAGTGTTCGTACTAGACATCAGAATTTCATTTTGGCTAGTACAGCACCTCCTTGTGATTCAGGGACCTGCTTCACATAAGCAATCCATGAGCAGTGTTTACACACAGATTGCTTATGGTGTCAATGTCACATTTCACAAATGATAGTTGCTCACAGATTGCAGATACTTTTGTGAGTTTGTGAGTAAGCTCATGCAGGGGTGGCAAGTATAAAATTTTGAATTAATTAGTTTAGTGTCAATAAAACATAGGAAATTATCTCATTTTGTAAATTTGGTGAAACTGGCTCTAAGGTAATATGACAGGTGGAGTTTAAACATTAAACTGTGTTCACCGGATAGTCACTAATTTTGTCTGTCTATCATTTGGTGCTTGGCAGGTTGGCAGTGGGTTTATCAGCGCTTTTTCACTAGGAATGGCTGCCTGCTGCACCTGCAGCGGGGGTTGATAAGAGTTTGCAGGCCAGAAAAAAACTAAACAAAGAGCTATAAGAAACCAAAACACTTCATAGAGCTGTGGGGAACTGCAGAGTGTGAAGAGAAATCTATTTGTTTAATTCCATGAGCATTTCCTTTGATGTTACACAAAGTAATTTGATCCACTGTTTACATAAAATATGAATTAATGCACCTTTAACCTTTTACTTTTCTGCAGGGGTAATCAGTAACTGGACAAATGATCCTCGTATCCCTCCCTGCACCATCTTCCAGGCCTTCCAGTACTTCCTGGACATCACCACCCCACCAAGCCCAGTGCTGCTGCAGCAGTTTGCTGCTCTGGCAACCGATGAGAAACAGAAAAAGAAACTAGAGATCCTCAGTAAGGTAAATTCACTTTGTGTTCTGCGTTACCATTAACACTGACCTTTAGAATTATTGAGCTGCTGCTGCGCTGAGAGCTTAGCTTGGTTCGTGACAGACTCATGAGGGATTTGAGATGTATGTGCGTAGGCTATATCCCAAAATATACTCTCTTCTTCCAGTTCACAGCCAAATGTATGCAGACATTTTTTTTTACTTTTTATTAGAACACATTTCATAGCACAGTTATAGAAAAAGTCACCATGTGTTTGAGGCACAACAATAATCAACACGTTCATCATGTTTGCTATCAAAATATGGGATATAGTTTTCTGTGTCTGAAAGCCAATTAGATGCACTTTGCACTGATGGAAATGTGTACAGTAGGAGTCTGCTGGCGCCAAATTAAAGCCGTTGATCATTCTAACCCAGAGCCATTCCCTCCTTGAAGTGCCTCCCACAATTCACTCTCCATTTTTGTCAATGTGTGGAAAGGGCTGGCAGAGGCCAAGCAGTGACTCATATGCTCATACATCGAATCATTGTCACCAAAGCGAGAGGAAAAGATGGAAGGCTTCTGAATTTAGAAAATGAAACAGAACGGTAGAATCAGCACTGCAGATAGTTTTTTTATTTTTGTATGTGCTAAATATCCGCACTAATACGGGGTCTCTCAGACTTTTCTAATCCCCCCTTTTAAAAGCATGGAAGAGGGAATTGGTAAAACAAAAAATGAATAAAAGATAAAGTTATTACCAATATCTGAAAGAAACTAACTATATCAGTGTCTGAAAAGTCCCACAACCCCATCTGTGTATCAACATTGAGAAACCCAGGCCCCAAACCTCCTTTGCTGTTGAAATTTTGCTAATTATACATACAGCATTTCAAATAGTGCTTCAGACTCAGAATGGAGACCGCACCAGGCTTCTTAATGGGCACTGTGTCGCTCATTAGCAGCACGAGAACAAAGCAAAAGTTGGGAACATATCAGAGTTTTTTAGCCTGGTGACAGTGCTATAAATTCATCACATCCAAATGTCAGTGATGACACACAAAAACAGTTGGGCAGTTAATGGTGAATGGCTCTGCATGTGGCTGCCTCCTGCTCTCAAGTCCGAAATATTTACAGATCTAAAAGAGGAAACCATCCTCTAGTTTTTTGTTTTGTTACTGTTGCAAAACCAACTTACCAAGACAGACATTAAATCCAACAAACATCCACCTGTATTTTTATCTCATCTTGTCATTCTTCTTGACATCACAGGGCTTGCAGGAGTATGAGGAGTGGAAGTGGTACAACAATCCAACACTGGTGGAGGTGCTGGAGGAGTTCCCCTCCATCCAGATGCCCTCCACTCTGCTGCTCACCCAGCTTCCCTTGCTCCAGCCTCGCTACTACTCCATCAGCTCCTCTCCAGACCTGTACCCAGGAGAGATCCACCTCACTGTTGCTGTGGTCTCTTACCGTGCCAGAGGTAAGGACCTCCTACTCAATTGGGGCTTCTTTTTCAGTTCAAGAGCTGCTCTTACCAAGCTCAGCATTAGCTAACGTCTCTCCGAGGATTTGACGGCTGTGTTGGTGTAGCTACACCTGCTATGGTCACCTGGACATTAATGCTCCCATTAGGCTTTTGAGGGTCTGAAATTGATCTATTTTTTCTGGAATGTGTATGGCCTTCTTTATATTTAAGTAAAAATGCAAAGTAAACTCAACCGTGCACTGTGGTTTCTAGTATATTGTATAGAGCAGTTAGTTATTATTTGAACCCCTAACCCCAAAGTACATAACCTCTATATATATACATTTTACTTCTTTTGAGTTTATATCATAGATAAAAAGGTAATATGCTGTGGCTCTTTTAAGGTTGCAGCTTAGTCATTTGACCAAGTCAAATGACTAAGCCTCTCTGAAAACCCTCTGATGGCTCAAAGAAAATTGATTGTAAGTTACCTTGGAAAGCCAGTGTGCTTTACAGGGCTGCCAGACAACAACTGTAATTACAAGAAACATAGATTTAGAAACACCTCGGGAAGATTTTAAATTTCTACAGATTAGAGATATGGACACAAACACACAGGTATACCAGTCTGTCTGACAGTATGTGTAATGCCATTTGGGTTTCAATGTGCAGTGTTAGTCTTGCATAGTATATGTTGCATGGTATATCAGAAGGATGTTATAGCTCCACCATAGCAATTAACATCTATACTCTCAGCCTGTCAAGTAGTCAGCAAACATTACCAGATTCTATACCTACTATTTTATCTCACATGTAATGTGTACTTATGTAAACAGCAACGATTAAATCACTGTAATTTCCCTTTAGAAGGACAGAGAGGAATGGCCATAGCCCTTAAAAACATGTTAGTGCCACTCTTCTCCTGTTTGTTTGTGCACCTTAAGAGAGGTGGAGGGGAGAGAAACAGGTAAAATTCTTGCTTCATCCCTTTCAGATGGAGAGGGACCTATCCACCATGGAGTGTGTTCATCGTGGCTCAATAGGATAGAGAAGGGAGAAATGGTGCCGTGTTTTGTGCGCAGGTAAATATTACAGTGTTTTATTGACTAACTTAGGATTTTGGCATGTTAAAGGAAAACATTGACAATTTGTGAAATAACATCATTTGCTATCTTGCAGAGAATAAGACGATAAGATTGAAATCACGCTCATATCTGTACAATAAATATGAAGATTAGCACAAAGACTGGAAACTGGGAAAGAGCTAGCTGGGCTCTGTCCATAGTAAAATCCGCCAACCAGCACCTATGAAGCTCACCAATTACCACATTTTATCTCATTTGCTTAATCTGTACAAAAACAACATATCACTATTTTTACCACAGTTTGTATTTCTTGTTCGCAACCAGTAACTTCCTGGAGTCTCCACTGGTTGTGGACCAACAAAGCCTAGCACAAAACCCCATAATAGAGAGAGCAATTTGTCTTTACACTAGAAAAAAGAGGTAATGTTCTGACTAGTGAGCTTCAGAGGAGCTGATAGGTGGTAGTTGTCACTAGTCTTTGAACTAAGCTTAGCTGACTAAGTTACCTTCACATTTAGCATACAGAGATCAGAGTGGTAAGAGTGTTTCCCAGATAGTCAAAATGACTCCTGTAAGTAAATTTCACAAGCTTTGTGGTCACTTTTAGGATACTTATGCCTAATTATTTTTTTGTCTGTTGCAATGTTTTAGTGCTCCATCTTTCCAACTACCCAAAGACAACCAAGCACCTTGTATCCTGGTGGGTCCAGGAACAGGTATTGCCCCATTCAGAAGCTTCTGGCAACAGAGACTATACGACCTTGAACACAAAGGTTGGTTATTTTTTCTCATTCCATGGATATGTATTTATTGCTACCTCATAAAGAGGCATTGCAGTGGATTTCCTTTGCTGCATATGAACGTACAGACAGAATCTTCAGTTTGATGGCTGACTATAAGAAACTCCATGACAAGCTTATAAATGTGTTCTTCCAGATAAAATGCTGTCATATGTGCCTTCCGGTAATAATAGAGTCAAATCCCTGTCAGAGATTTTGATGATATGCAAAACAGCAGACTTTCAACAACACACCCAACACAATTGAGAGCAACCAAGTAATTCCGCCTGTCACCTTTAGGAATTGAGTCATGCCCCATGATCCTGGTGTTTGGTTGTCGGCAGTCTGAGATGGATCACATCTACAAGGAGGAGACCATCCAGGCCAAGAACAAAGATGTGTTCAAGGAGCTCTACACTGCCTATTCCAGAGAACCCGGCAAACCAAAGGTAGTACTCACCTGTACATAACTGGATGAGTCAGCTTGTCACAACTCTCTTTGGACTGCTGGGATAAAAAACACACAGTAGAGAAACTGTGTTTTCATTTGACGACATTGATAATATCACTATTATCAGCATTTTTTCCTGTCCTCTTAGTCCTTTTTATGTCTCTGTGTCCTTTGCTCTTCTGAATGTTTCTTGCTTTATAGTTATGTTCCTTTTAGCGATGATGTTCAATAAGTGAGTTTAAAAAGATCTGAATATAAAGTACAGAAAAATAATTCTCCATACTTTATTTGTATTTATTTAGTACCTGGACACACGACAATCTTTCACCTAGCATTTTGATTTTAATTTACAAGTTCTACTTCATTTTATTTTATTCCCCTATATGTTAGTGGTGTCCTGATTCTGTTTTTTCAGTGTTTCCTTTCCTACTGTTCTCACACTTGACTTCTTCATGCACACTCATCATTCCTCCTCTGCCTCTCTGTCAGAAATATGTACAGGATGCACTGCGCGAGCAGCTGTCAGAGACGGTGTACCAGTGCCTGAAGGAGGAGGGAGGACACATCTATGTGTGTGGGGATGTTACGATGGCCGGAGATGTTCTCAAGACTGTCCAGCATATCATCAAACAGGAGGGCAACATGAGCCTAGAGGATGCTGGATTCTTCATCAGCAAGCTCCGGGTAAGAGCAAGGGAGACAGTGCAGTTCATTGTGCAGCACTGTCTTCATGATGTTCACTGTTAAACCACACTGAACTGCTTGGTGTAGCGATAGTGTGAAGTGCTCTCCACCGTTGCCATTGAGCAATGCAGTCATCCCCAAGTTAACCAGGCAAGGCTTTGAAGCTGCTGAAAAATAGACGTGAATCGGTATGTCCTAACTAAATGTTAAACACCCCCACAGGCTTATTTTAATTTATGAACTCAGGGGTGAAAAGGCTGAAAAAGAATAATGACGTGTCACCAAGCACACAATTAACACACTCACCTGTGTAGAATACAAATGGACTGAATCAGTACTCTCAGTGAATCTGTAAAATGCAACACAGTCAGTACACATCTGTCCATTTTCATGGCTCATCATAATGCAAAGTCTCACCATTCTATAGTGTAATAGTAGAAAATCCAAAAATCCATTCCTGTGTTGAAAATAATGTGCCTAAAAACACAACTAAGAAACAGTCTGAAACCATCACGCATTTTCTTGCACTCTCTTACAGAAGAAGGCCATGCTGGATATTTTTCAAGATTTGTATCTTTATATTCTACTTTTTCTGCCTGTTTCTTTGAAATCAGCTTCATCATTCATTGTTATGAATGTAACAATGAATGATGAATAAAACAATATCCTGTTAGGTTTTAGTTCGGAGTGGACCCAAAAGCAGGCACAGACTTGTAAATTAAAGGTATTTAAAACACCTGAACACAGGTGAGGCTGGGAAAGCATGGCTGATGATGGCAAGAGGCAGGCAGGCATAAAGAAGCGGTGTAATGGAATGGTGGCAGTCTGAGGGGTAGGGCGTAGAGTGGAGTATAGCACGGGAGACACTAGAGATGAGGCTCAGGAGCACAGAGAAATAGTGACATTAGCAAATTAGCGATTCGAAAGGTACTGGACTGTATCAAAGTCACAAAAGGTTTCTGGGCCGAGAGGGTGTGTTACCACGAGGTACTCTGAAACAATCTGGCAATGAGTGGCAGGAGACCAGGAGTACTTGAACAGCAGAGTTGATGAGATGATTAGGAGCTGGTGTGGAGGACAGCCAGATGCCAGCGAGTAGTCTGATATGCCCAGTTGTATTCACACATACACACACACAGACACCAAGGAAAAGGGAACAGGCGGACCATGGTATTTTCATCTCACATTTTCCTCCTGTTCTCTGTCTACTTTCACCTGAATCCAGGATGAGAACCGCTATCATGAGGACATCTTTGGTGTCACCCTGCGTACCTATGAGGTCACCAACCGGCTTCGTTCGGAGTCCATCGCCTACATTGAGGAGAGCAAAAAGGACTCAGATGAGTACGTGGTTTGCGTCTTTCCAGCATTTCCACCATTTTCTTAATGTTTTTATTAATGGTGAGGTGTGGTTATAAAAACACACAGTCCCTTTTCCAAAGCAGGTCTATACTTTGAGGAGAAAACCATCTCATGGGTTGGCCAAATAATAGCTATTCTCCTGACCTTTTGAAATGTCAATACTAGAAGAAAGGCCTCAGAAGAATCGATCATTAACCAGAAAGGGTTATCATATTGCCAATGTGAATATACCTAGTAAATTCCGTGCCACTATTCTTAACATGCTTTATAACTGAGCCTGTTTGAAAACAAATGGCACCTCATTCACTAAATGAAACCAGAATACCTCACATTCATTTATTCCTTCATTCATTCATTCTTCCCTCCTTCATCCGTTCATTATTAGTCAGTGGATTTTAGGAGGTAATGTCTAGTGTACAAACAAAAACTAAAACCAGGATCATTCACTTGTCTCGTCTGCAACACTGCTGAACTGCGTGGGATGCCTGAGATCTATGATGTGTTTTTTCATTTTTTTTTTTTCAATTTTCTATTCATTTTACCAGAGATCCTTCTTTGCCGCTCAAATTTGCCAGCTGGTTAGCTCATATTTTATAAAAAAGTGTTTTGGCTCAGCCCATTGAGATTTATCGCAGCCAGTGAGAATACCAGAGCAGCTCTATCTCCAAGAGGCGTTTGTATAAATCCACCTCCAATCTGCAACCTGTGATTGTTGGCGATGCCCCCCTGGGTTTCAGATGAAAACAGAGTGGGTAACCATAGTAACCTGTGGAGAAGGGCCTTTAAACTAACAGGATTAGAGTGAAAGCGAGTGGCTCTGTTCCATTTCTGTTTTTGTTTCCGTTGTTATTTGTGCATATTCAAGATTAGACACTTCATATACCCTTGCCATGAGAGCAAAACAAGGGCCCTACATAGCCACTGTGGCTCATTAAGCACCAACATAATGCATCACAGAGGATGGTCGCTGTGTGGATTGTCACTTGAATTTCACATTTGGCCATCAAAGCCCCTGCTCACTGGATGAGTAATGACTGTAACATCTCTATTTCTATGTCTCTCTGTCTGTCTGTCTGTCTGTCTTTCTGCTGTCTTTTCTCTCTCTCTCTCTCTCTGTCTCTGTCTCTGTCTCTGTCTCTCTCTCTCTCTCTCAGGGTTTTTTGCTCATAGGTCTATGAATCGGGGCTTTCTGACAACAACCAGTCTAGAGGACACAGCAACGCTGGTTCAAGAATACTGTGCCAATTTTTGTACTGTTAAAAAAAGGGGTTCTTTCTTTTTTTATACCACTTTAATGTTTCTGTTGGGCTCTGCGATTTTGTCTGTAGCAAGTTGGAAATGTTCTGTTCTCTGAAAATCTGTTTTGCTTGTTGATGATACTTCCAAAAATTATAAATTGATCATTTTGGTTCAAAATGTGTGCACCTATTGTAATGACCTGCCTCATTGTGAATGCATGGCCAAGACAAGAATATACTCAAGAAATATAATATACTCTGTGTTGTTGTTACAGTTAAAAGGTTTTTATTGAGGTGAAGGGAAAACGTGTGGCATTGATAACAAACTAAAAGACATTACAGATGTATTAACTAAGTCAACTTCATGGAAAGAATCAGGGCAGACAAATCAATTTAGGCTTTTTTTTTAATCCAAGTTTGTAGTTTCAGGACAAGTTCAGAAGAGGAAGATAAGTGAAACATGTACAGGCATGCAGATAGAAAAATGAAAAGCTGGTTTTCATTGCAAATACATTTGGCATGTTGACAAGTTGCCCTGAATTTTAAAAACAGCAATTCTGTCACAGCCTCAACAAACATATAGCTCTTCACTGGCAATCCATCAAAATGCATCAGCCTCTGTGCCAGCTCTCTTTTTAGTGGCCTGTCCATTCTCCCATAACATCATAATGTTTTGTCACAGCTGGTTTTGCCCAACCCACTGCAGCTGCATAGGAATATGCAGGGCAGCCACTAATTAAGTCTGAACCTGAGTCATTACATATTAAAATTAATTCATTCATTCTAATTAATCTTTAAAAATGTGTGGGGCTCCCTGATTATGATTTTAAGTAGAGATGTCCCGATAAGGTTTTTTTGCCCTTGAATCCGAGTCCAAGTCATTTGATTTTGAGTATCTACCGATACCGAGTCCCGATCCGATACTTCTATAATACTTTAAAAAAGAATAAAGAAGA
>JAPMOB010196708.1:0-24130 GCA_029875015.1 Lepomis gibbosus
GTAACTATATTGATAGTAAACTATACCTGAACAATGGCTGAAAAGGATGAATTTGTTTCAATAAATGAAAGGCTCATGAACAAAAGAGAACTTATTTAATCTTTAAGAAAGGTTTTAAGAGTTGCTACAGGACCAACTGGTCCCCTCTCTCAAAATCAGTGTGGAGGTGGACAACTTTTTAGGTTGACTTTCAACATGTGTTTCTTTTGTTGTGAGCTGTGTTTACCTTTTAATGACGACAGCTACAGCTAAGACCTCCATCTTTATATTAAAGGGCTTTTCCATTGGGAAGCTCTCAGACCCTAAGGACTCTTAATTAGTGTTTATGAAATGCAGGTTCACTAAAGAGACCACCTAATTAAATATAGTAATTAAATATAGGCTGTAAATGTAAAATACGTCGACATGTTTTCTTTACAGTTTTCTGCCAATTGACTCTTAATAATAGGATATGTAGTTAAATGTTCCAGAAATTGAACTGAGCATCACATTAGTACCCTACAATAAAGAAAAGAATGTGGCTAAAGTGATTACCACTTTACTGTGGTGCAGAGTCTTCTCTGTATTTGGCTCTGACCAGATGTATTTCTGCCTGTATCCACAGAGCCAAAGGTGTCTATCTGGACTGTAAAAAGCTGCTCAGTGATGTAATAGTACAGTTAAGGTAAATGGTTAAGATAGTACAGCTATAAAGACATCTGTCTGTGTAGACACTAGTGACAGTAGAATGGACATCTTCAGGATAGGTTTGATTAGCTACATTTTTAGATGCTCAGAGTTGGTGAGGACAGTGTGACTCGTATACACTATTACTACACTTTTCTATGCACTATATCCTGGTGCCCATGTCCATTCTACTTATTTAAACTCTAGTGTAAGCAAAATACCAGTTGTATACAGTAAACTCTGCACTTCTACCATACAAACTGGTTTGTGCTTGTTTCTTGCAGCTGCAGAGACTATGCTGGTGGTGACAACCCAGTCATGATATGAGACAGTGTGCCTTCCACAACACTCGCTTATCTGTCAACCAAGCCGGGACGACCGATGAAAACAACACGAGGAGAACTAGCTAATGTGTCCTTTTTGAAATATTATCACAGTTTTTTTTTTAAATGTTCCCTTTCTGTTTCTAATCAATCTATTATTAGCGTTTGTGAAATGATTCCCATTGTGTCAGTTGCCCTCTAGGTGCCACTATTACAAAGCTTTTCAAAACCAGTTGAATTGAACACAAGGTCCTTTCAAGGCTTTCTAGTAGACAGTGGAAGTGGTTTGTTTTTTGAGTGTAATGTTTTGATAGAGTGATTTAGATAGATAGATATTGCCTAATTAGCCTATCTTGTGCTATTTAAGTGTTTAAGACATTACACTTTTATTGTGTTCCTAATTTGAAAGTGATGCACAAGAAAACGTCACAAAAATACCAGTGAAACTACTAATAGATACTAATAGTATATCCATCTACATCTACAACAAAAGATTGATGCATTATGTTAGATTATGTTCAACAGTAGCATCCCAAGATCCTAAGAGTTGTAAATTCATGCTTTGTTTTAAATATTTAAGTGCTCTGTATAAATATTATTAGCTGTATATTTTATTAATATATTATAGTTAATATACCCATTTTTAACTTAGCTAATGAAGATGTCTCTGATGTCATGATAATATTCTCACATAGACACTTTAAATAAAGTGATGTGTAAACATTTGAACTCTTAAATTATTCATGCATTAACAGGTGTTGTTAATGAACTTGGCAAGGCATTGCGCTGTAGTGAATTTAGTGTGCGCTGGCCACTTGGTGGTGACATATCTGTTATTTGATTGTGTGTTTTAGCTTTTCCCACTTTTAGGAGTTTTTTTGGAATAACTTGTGACCATCATGTTGCATTAAGGCAAAGAGAAGCAAGAAAATGCATTCTTATAAAATTTACATATGCCTTATCTGCTCCGGTTGTGGTGGGACGGGAAAGGATTCAGGTTTTAGTAACACTTGGCAATAAACAAATAAAACAGAAATGAGTTTATTCTGGTGAGCTCTGTTTATTATACGCCGTGACGTCACGAGTGTAATTTGCCTGAACAAGCGGGGAGTAAATTGACAACCGGGTCGGTCTCCGTTAGCGGAGGAACAGCCTGTCCTGTCGCCGCATGAATCGCCAGCGGCGCCGAGGTCTGTGCCCTCATCTGTCTGGCACCAGGGCTCCTCATCATTAATACAAACGGCTAAAGTTAAGGCTAGCTAGCATTTACGTTAGCAGCGGGACTCTTCAGCCTGACAGTCGACGGCTGCGGTGGGATCACAGGAGGAGGAGGAGGAGGAGGAGGAGGAGGAGAGGTTACACACTCACAGCCAACTCTCATTAGCCAGCTAGCTAACGTCAAGTTGCTGCCTGTGAATTAAGTTGGTCGCCAGCACGGAGTGACAAAAGGGACTTTCACGGTAAGTGACCTGACCTTATCCAGCATTAGCCACACGGCTTGTTGTGCTTCTTTCCTGACAGCTTGTTTTTGTCACAGTGCTAACTTAGCTAGCTAACGTTAGCTGAGTGTCAATATTCAGCTCCTGTATCTGTTCTGTTTGCTTCTTGTGTGCGACGGGGTATGCAAAACGACGGTTCTTGGAAAGGCGTTTTATAGCACTTGAATTTCAGGACCAACTGCGCATACTGGTGTACAATTAGGTAAATGATGCACGAGCTGGCTAATAATTCATTGATAAGGTTAGCTGCATTGGAGAGCAAAGGTATGATTGCAACAGTGGATTCCCCCTGTGAGTCCTTGTACGTCAGTCAACTGGGGGTTGTAGTGTCAATTAACTTTGATCTAACCTCGCTGCTTTTTATATGCCACAGGCAAACACGATTCATGTCAACACACACTCAAACTATATTGGCTTTGTAGGATAGCAAGTGTGATATTGTAACCCAACCATATGATGTAGTATTAGATGATGATAAGTAGGCCTTTGATGGCAACATGGTCAGACTTTGTTAGTAGCTGTTTCCATTTTCTCATTGCTTGTGTGGAACATTTTGAATAGATAATTGTTGTAAGGATTTACTTCCCTCACCATACTACTTTTTGACATTCATATAATTTAGTTGATTTGACAAGTGAGAAATGTTGCTTTTTTTCCCTCTTAAATGTGTTAACTACTCAATATTTAGCAAAAAGAATGACAATCCTGTAGTATAATTTTGTATTTTTGGTAAGTAATTATCTAGTTCACAGAGACCTGGACCTGCAGTCTCCAGTGTGAGCTGCACTGAAGTGTCTCTGCTTTGTGCTGGTAAATGATTGGCCAGCCTGCCTTTTGCTCAGCTGGTTCATCCTGCAGCCTTAGCTAACAGTTGTCCTGTTGTCTGAAGGTTTCTGCTGGGTGCCCACAGTCATGCCTGAATGTTCTGTAATGGGGCTAAATCATCAGAGGCCTGCCATGAAAAGACTACATATACAGACGCTGTGTGTGTGTGTGTGTGTGTGTGTGTGGTAAAGGTGCGAAGTGAGAAGCAGAAATGACTAGTACGTACAGAAGGTTTTCGAATCGATGGCTTCAACTGGCAGAAGCATAATATCTGTTGTGGCTGCAGTGTATAACTTTGGAGAGAGGAGTGTGTTGTGTACATAGAGGAACGGCTAGCAAGACTTTAATTCCTAAAATTACTCCAACACTACAAACTCCCATCTCCAACTCTGACTCATGTTTCCACCGTCGTCTTCCTGCAACAACTCGCCTTTCACAAGAATTTCAGAGACTGAAGTTTCTTGTTAAAAACAAAAAGGTGTCACTGGGAGTGACTCGTGGGAATCCTTTCCATGATGTCGCAGACACCTGGTATAACAGTCTGAGCCTGTCAGTGGCAAAAGGAAGCACTTTTTGCGGACTTAATTTTGACGGGCACAATCGCCCTGAAGGGATACATTATATCTGCAACTGCAGCCGGTTTGCGGGTCCTGGCTGAAGCCAACTACTGCATGGATTCCAAAACCTTTTTGTACCTACTAGTCATTTCGACACCGAAAATATGTGAAAATAGGGCTCATGTTTAATAATACTGAAATGACCCTTTTACCATAGGGAATGTATAACCCCAAAAAGCTAACTCGTTATATTCCTAGTCACTGAATGACAGGAGATTAAATGTGACAGTATAACACATGACTATCTCATTGTTGCAACTGAGTTATAGTGAAACTTGTGTGTGTATGTGTTGGATAAATGTCAAGTAAATCCTGAGGTCATACTTCCCATGTAATTGCTCATTGTGCCATCACTGTGTGTGTGTGTGTGTGTGTGTTGGTAGAGGGCAGGGCACAAGGCAGGGCGTTGTATCTTTACCAACAGCCCAAGCTACTTGGAACAAAAGCTCTGTTGTTGAAAGATCATGTGACTCTGTGTGTGTGTGTGTGTGTGTGTGTGTGTTCCACCCTTGTCATGTGATCTGAGCTCAGGGCAGGGTCTAAGAACTGCTGACTCGCTGTGAGAGGTTCCTTCCACCCAGGGAACAGGCAGAGAGCGAGCATGCAGGCAGAGAGAGGAGATGGACGTCCTGGCGGATGGATGGATGGATGTCAGGCAGAGAAGAGGTGTGGGAGAGAGACAGATGCAGACAAAAGTCCTGTTGCTTTACCATGGCAAGAATTCACCTCTTTCATTCTCTTCCTCGACTCTTTGTGGATTTTTAAACAGCAGCCACGTAAAGGTGTTAGCCTGCATCTACTTTTCTGTGGCAAGGCAAGTTTGAACTTTTGTCTTTTTTAATTTTGATGTGTTCATTGGGATTTGGTGGTGGAAATGTTGACGTGTTAGGATGACTCTGCTCTGTCTTGTGAGCTCTGGAGACTGCTGCTGACGCACCATGTAAAGGAATCAAGCTACTCCTCTGCTCTCACCCTGGC
Source organism: Lepomis gibbosus (assembly GCA_029875015.1). Taxonomy (NCBI): domain Eukaryota; kingdom Metazoa; phylum Chordata; class Actinopteri; order Centrarchiformes; family Centrarchidae; genus Lepomis; species Lepomis gibbosus. Next base: position 4,909 of record JAPMOB010196708.1, read on the forward strand.
AGTCAAAGGTTAAAAGCGAAATGAATTTGATGCCATTACATTGACACATGTAGCTGTAGCTCTTATCCAGAATGATGTTCATTGCAGCAAAAATATTTTCAGTTCCTGGAATACCAACATGACAAGTAGCTAACTGTAAGGAGTGAAAAGGTGACACTGACCACATTTGACCTTTTTATTATTTTTTTTTAAATGAATAATTCCTTTGCTTGTAACGTGGCTTGTCTCTGCAGGTAGTTTCTGAATTTAATGATAATAATACAGCCACTTGACTCATTTATCTTTAAACTGAGAAGCTACATAGCAGCCACGTGTTTGCAGTCGCCTAGCAAGTTCTGTAACATTTGAGTAGATGCAGCCTGCAAGTCCTGCTTGACAGACTCAACTCCTACCAGATTGTGTGTTTCATGTTTTTATGTCCTGGTGGGGACCTGAATGCACACCATGTGTTTAACTGAGGTGTACGTCCCTTGTGTGTCTGTGTGGGGAGAAGAGAATTATGAGGAGCGTACGAAGCAGATATAAAATTTATAATAATAATGTTCGTGGTGATTAAAATCTGCTTGGTTGCACATGGTTGAAATTTTTAAAAAAGAATTTGACTGGGAGGTTATACAATCACGATGCCTACCATCGACCATCAGTCAGCCATCGCCGATGGACGATGACATTGTCTATCGGCCCAACTCTAATTCATTTAGCTGGTGCTTTTATCCAAAGCGATATACAATTGCTAATTGTCAGAGTTTGGTTGCACGCCTCTGGAGCAACTGTCCTCCTCAGGGACACATTAGTGGATGTGTCAGTGGGAATTGAACCCTGGTCTCCATCACCACCCCCCACCACCCAATATATCATATGGTGTCATTTTTAGTGCCAGATCATTGTGGAAACATACATGTAACCATCACATATAGCAGTGGTTGTCAAAGTGGGGTCTGCGGACCTCCAGGCGTCCTAGAGGCGTTTCCAGGGGGGCCCAGCAAAAAGCGGAATACTTGATTTTTGTTATAATTCTATCCATAAGTAGCACAGTGACAGAATGTCTGACTATTTTGGTCATGGGTTTCATACCCTTTCTGTAATAAAACATCTAAAAGCAAAAATCCTATCAGATGAGGGACCCTGGGACAAAATCTTATCAAATGGGGGTCTGTGGTCTAATATGCATCACTTTAGAGGTCCTTGATGTGAAAAAGTTTGTGAACCTCTGACATACAGGACTCTGCATGTTGACCCTCCCTTTCATACAATGTCTTTCTGATTGATTTTCTATTGAAAGGACTGGATACTTAGATCACAAAACCCCATTGTGTCACAATATCCAACTCCTCCATGGACTTGCATAACTTCTGTCTGTTAAACAGCAAAATAACGGCAGATGGTGCAGCACATGCACACACTTCTCTTTGGTAATAAATAGAGATTGGAGGGAGGTGATTTGCTTAAGTAAATGATTTCCTGGGACTTAGGAGTAGCACCTCAGGTGCCCATCAATGAGACCTGTGGATGTGTCACATGATGGCCTACCCCTGATGGCATACTGCAATTCTAAATTAACCTATACCCTCCAAACATAGGAAACATACAGCTTTGTGGATGAGTGTTCTAGGCTACTGAATAATTGAACAGATGATTTCTATCGGAGCTAATAGCATGTTGGTCTCAGAAGCAGAGGGAACACCATCACAGCATGGCTCATCCATTATACAGCAGTTAGAGTAACTAAGCATGTCCTCATACACACCATGTTAGAGGAGGTGGTATGGTCATTAGGCTTTCCAAAATTACAAATGCCCAGGATGAATTTTTCATTGTATTTTTGCTATTTTGAAATGTGTTATTATGTCTTGCACTGAAAAATGGAGAAAACTTACTGTCGGTGAGAAAGACTTATCCTTGTCTTTGTGTGAACAGAAGAATTTGAAAAATTTTCCGTAGGATTATCTTCAAGCAGACGGTGGGCAATAGGTGTGGGAAGATGTGCTGATGGGGTCGATGAGAATGGAGTTTGCACTGTTTGGGACCATGTTTATGTTAAAAGTGTAGTGTCGAAGTGTAGTAGCTATTTTTAATGGCCACACTTGCAGCCAGGGTTAGAAGCTTGTCTGTCATCGGCCGGGCAGAGACACGAGGAATTGGACAAGTAGGAATAATCATGCACTCTTTCAGTTTCTCCTCATTCACACTGGGGCTAAACAATTAATCAGAATTTTATAAAAATCGCAATATGGCCTGCTGCAATTTTTAGATCACCGTAGGCGCAATATTTGTTAAAGGCGTCATATCATATTCTGAAGACTTAAAGGTTCACTGTGTATTATTTCTGAGGATTTGTTGACAGAAATGCAATATAGCTATTTTTTCAGTGATGTATAAAGACCTGACATAATGAACCGTTTTTATTACCTTAGAATAAGCCATTTCTATTTACATACACTGCAGGTCCCCACACGGACGTTGCCATGTTTCTACAGTAGCCTAACTGGACAAACGGCTGTACAGAGCGCATTTCGTCAGTTCATTGTAGTAGTTAGTCTGGTTTGTTGGATGTAAACAGAAGAGAAATTCGGAAAATTGAGGAGCACACATATCATTTAGCACAAGAGCCAACACAGTGTGTCAGCCACCATAGCTTCTCCTCCACGCTTGCAAAGGGGAGGGGTGAGTGAGTTGTTGGTTACAATTTTATCCCTCACCACTAGATGCCACTAAAACCTACACACTGAACCTTTAAGAAACATTGTTTTGTAGAAATTATCTAAAAAAAATTAAACCACAATCATTTTCAGTGAACTGATGAAAAAAATTATCATTTCCTCTAATAACACAAATTGCATCGCAATTGCAATATCAGTCAAAATACTTGAAAAATGTTTTCAAAAACTTTCACTCCTTATTCACATTGTTGGGGTTTTTCCACGTGAAAAATAACGGAAGTAGATGTGCAGAGATTGTAAAAAGGGAACTTGCAGTTATTTTATCGCCTCCACACTCCTGACCGATCAAGGCAAAAAGTGCGCTAAGCTCCACTCAACTTAGCGACTCATGCTATGTCTGTAGTTTCCGCTTACGTATACGCTAACAATATGCTGTTTGTGCCAGGTTTACCATTGAAATTCTTCAAAACAATGGGTGCTTGATTTCAGCCAGAGATAGATTAAAGCAGACTTCCCATTCTTAACAGGCAATTGGCTAGCTAACTAGTTAAGCTAATGTTAGCTCCATGAGCACCTCTGGCTGACCTTTTAATGTTTCTAGATGTCTCGTTATAAAACGAGAACCCTAGTTAGCTGGACATGCTAATGTTAGTAGCTTACTGTATGTTTGCGCACACAAACACTTTTTTGTCTTTTGTTTTTTTGGATTTTGGAAAAGCCAAAAAACAAATCCTTCCATCTTTTTTTATACACAGTATCTGCCTTAATACAGCCTCACGTATACTGCTGTTTCAAAGGTGGATGTAGTGAGCGGTCAGTTCTGAGGTGGGGATTCAGATGCTGATCCTATAAGGATTGTTGTTGTTTGAGGCTAACTGATACCAGAAGCTACACTTTATGAATGTACATCAAATCCCAGTAGGTCGGTGGTCAGTAAATTAAGAGTAGGTGGCACATCAGGTTAAACACTGTCCTGTATATCTGCCTTCCCTTTGTTGTATATCCTATTGTTCCCCTGCAGAACAGCACGGAACAAGAACTGGTTCTTAGCATCTGTTAACCATGCTTTCAGTCTGCCCTGCCTAGATCTTCCACTGGACTCTGTGCGTGTTTGAGGGACTGACTTGGCTTCCTGTCAGTGCATTTCTTTCTGTAAGAGCAGACAGGCACTTCCTGCAGACTAAAAGCAGAGGAAAAGATCTGAAAGAGATACAAGAGTCCTCTGCCTTTTATGAGGTCTTGGTCTGCAGTTGGCAAAGAGGGTGGAAGGTGTAGTTGCATTTAAGTTATACTTTCAAAGGAAAAGTTTGACGTTTTGGGAAATATTCTTATTCGCTTTTTTGCTGAAAGTTAGATGAAGAAATTGATACACCTCATGCGTCTGTGCGGTAAATATAAAGCCACTTCCAGCAGCTGCTTAGCTTAGCATGAAGACTAGAAACAGAGGGAAATGGTTACCCTGGCTCTGTCCTAAGGTAACAAAAAAACCTCTACCAGCATGAAAGCAAATAAGCATATTTTTCAAACGATGAAACGATTTTATTAAGGATCCCAACTGGAAAGTTTTCTGCACGAGAGGATTAAAGCATGGGTTCATCTTGATCAGGACATGGCACAGGGCTGACACAGGGCTGACACAGGGCTGGCACAGGGAAATAGGCAGACTTCTGTCATCATCAAACTCCCTTTTGACAAAATAAAATCTGGTCAGATACTAATGCTGCATCACAGACTTTATTGTGCCAAACAAAGATTTGTTTACCAAGTGCGTCTTTCTCCAGGGGCCTTTGTTCAACAAACTGGTGGAAGCCACCAGACGGCGGTGCTGACTGCATCTGCTGATCCCTGAGGAGCATGAGTCATGACCTCAGTGGTACTGGTTGACACTGGTGGGACGGTGGTGGAGTATGTCACAGCTGAGGAGGACCCCCAGCAGGTGGGTTGGACACAGACACAAGAAAGAGTAAAACTACACCTGCAGCTCACAACAGAGTCTTCTGTTATCATTACAATTAACAACGTTTTCTTTTTCACTTTCATACTCTCCTCCCACTCTTAACCCTGTTTCCCCTGCAGGATGGAGAGACTGAGGTGGACCTGGAGCTTGAAGGTGAGGTAGAGGGGGAGTGTGAAGCTGAGGAGGCCTATGAAGAAACACAGGACAGAGAGGAGGCTGAGGACTACCCAGCAGTGATAGTGGAGGAGGTGCCTGGCGCCAGCCTGACCGAGGAGCGAGGCTACTCAGCCCAGGTGTTTGTGTATGATGACGTGGCCTACCTGATGCAGGAAGTGGGCGATGAGCAGGAGGTAGAGACAGAAGGGGAGGCAGGTGAGACATAAAGAAAATAGGATTTTTTGTTGCTTCATAATCTTCCTTTTAGCGCTGTATGTTAGTGACCCAGATGGCAGTCTTTTGACGTAACACTACACAGAAAGCCCAAAGCAAACCTTGGTTGTTAAGCAACCTGCTTTAACCTTTTACCCAAGGTGCTGAGAAATTTGACTCATGTTTCTTCACTATATCCCGTTCCCATTGCTGATGCACCACTCCCATTTCCTCTGGGTCACTAAGGTTTTATATTGTTTAAAAAACAGAGAGGAATGAAAGGATGTTCTGCTGCTGCCTGCTGTTACACTGTTCATATTAATGGACTGCATGTTTCTGAAACAAGACACTGGTGCTTTAACAGGCTGAGCTATCCATGACTCACATACATAGTTGTAAAGATTTCAGCATTTACATATTTTCAGCTGGTGCCACTGCCAGAGCTGACCATCAGAGAGGCAAATCTACTTAAATAGGCAGTTGATTTTGTCCTGACTGTGTCCTAGTTCTGAGTTCACCAAGTCAAAATTCACTAATTTTTATGCCATCCAACATCATTTAAAAGTATTTTTTTGTGGTATGTCTGCGGTCTGTAGTACAGTTTTTTTTTTCTTTTCAAATGCTGATGATCTGCTATTTCGGCCTTGTTTCATCTCTGAAAGTGTTTCTGGTATATGACAGAGGTTAGAGCATGTTTTGAAAGGTTTGTGAGTTCACATGAATCTAGAGCCAAGGTCAACAACGTCTGTTGCAAAAAATCAAGCCTAGAAAGTGTTGCTTTTGTTTGTTGTTGTTGGACTGAAATGGGGAATATTTGTCATGTGATTCTGCACCAGTGGCACAATAAAATAGGCAGTGGGGGGTTAGAGGCATCTTTGTTCACATGCTGCCACCTTGTGGATATTTTTAAACTATTTCATGAACAGCGGAGGTATCCAGTATTAACTGTCTAATCATGCGTTAATCCCTTATTAATGATGACTAGTAGCTGTTCCTGTTCACACACATAAAACACCCTGATAGATAGAGGCAATATTATTTTGAACTTTTTCAACACTGTCCCAAATTCCATCTCCATTTTCACATCTTTATTAGAAGTATCTGCTAGCAGGATAAAACATGTATCAGAAATACCAGGATTTTTTTTATGTCTATGTATATACACTAATAGTTTACTGCAATTTTAAGTGTGTTTCCAAATGAAGAATGTGCTGTGCTGCTCAGAAGGACCCTTAGCTGAAGAAACTACAATATTCAAAATGGCCTAATTTAAGTACATAGTATTTGTATTTTTTTTAATCAGTTACATTGTATCTGTTTAATCTCATAGAAACAAAAACACAGTAATACCTAACAATTGAACAGTAGGAAACTATCCTGTATATTTATCAACTGACATGTTTACCATGAGAGTTTGGGTCGAGTCCTATGGTTTATTATGTGGTCCTGCTTAGGAACACTAATGTGGCTTCAGATGTTAAATTAAATTTTATACAAAGTTCTAGCAAACCTGAAGAATATTTTGCACTTTTAATTTTCTAATGGTTATTTGTACTTTAGCAGTAGTGTAATTTAGTTAGTGTTGACGCTAATAATTTAATTAACATAATTTTAGACTTTACCAGTTAAAACAACACATGCTAATTAACATAATTTTATATTTTATCAGTTAAAACAACACATGCTGTCAAGTCATTCTAATACATAGTTCAAGCAGAGCAACAAACATGTTATCACATTCATTACTAAACATGTGGTGTTAATTGTTTTTAACTGAAGTGGGTGAGATGTTATTCTTGTTGAATTTGTAGCAGTCAATTTATTCCGGTATGATTATATCCGTTATTAACAGTAATCACAGTCCAGCTTTATTTGACGTAGTCACTACGCACGTGAGGGAGGGTGAAGGAAGGATTTCCTGTGTCGGCGGCGGAGGGATACCCTTCTGCCGCCGTATTGGGTCTCGTTGAATTCGAGGAGATTTCCTAGTTGCGGCGGAGTGATATTAGCTAGTAGCTTCCTATACAATTCAGTGAGAACTCAATGTGAATCTGCAGCAAGGGGAAAACATGGCGACTTCACAGCATGAGGGGCACGCAAACCAGCTCGATCTACTCATCAGAGCCGGTAACGTATATTAATGTACTGATAACCTCGATCCAGGAACTAATGTTAACGCACGGGTAGTGTTTTTAACCTCGACCGCTGCGCCTCTGTCCGCTGAGTAGTGTCGTGAAGTAATGGAGGGCAATCAGGAAGTGATCACCTTGGTAGCAACCTGCATGGCGTTGCTACACGGTTTATCAAACCCGGTTGGTTTAAGAGGTGAAAAATATCTGCAGGGCTTGCCTGTCTGCACAAATAGATGGTTATCTGCACGAAGTGTGTTTTGCATGTTGGAGCAGATTTTTCTTACCGCAGTGTGATTTAAGAATAACGGTTTGCAGATCGGCTCTGCACAACCAGGAAGTGTAAAGATGTTGTCTTTCCTACGTCTTTGCCACGCTGTCGGAGTCGGAAGGACATGTGGGTTTATTTTTACTAGCTTAAATCTGGTACACACGGTCCGATATCACCTTCGTTATTGTTATGAGTGGCGTGTGTCGTAGTATTCAACCGTGGCTGGCTTTAGTTTGTCACCTTTGAGGGAATTACGTGCACTACGTGCACACATTGTACCTGAATTACCAGTCAATTACACCTTAAAAGTACAACTATACTATTACTATTTGTGGATTTTACGTGTGGTGAGCACATTTTATATATTTCTAGTGTCAGAGATTTTAATATTTTTGTTCCGTGGTTTCCGTTATGGTGTTGTGGAGCCTCCGGTTAAAGCGTGGGACGGCCTGGCTCACTCGCTTTCTTCTGTTTCAAGTGCGGCTTCAGCCTTCGACCACACTGACCTATGAATACACATTTTGTGTGATTTCACTTGCGTTCCCACTGTTTCTATTCACGAGCAATGTTTTGTGAAGACACGGCGTCGTTTCCACTAATGTTTAATCTCAGATGTAAAGTTTTTTTTGTCCCATTTCGATGGCGGAAGCATTGTGTATGTGAGAAGGCGGGGCGCGTCGTTGATTGATTTGCCTGGTCATCCAATAGCGTACGTGCAGCTTTAGGACGTCAGGAAGAATCCAGTCAGGTTTGAGCGGGGGCGAGCTGTTAATCGGAGAATGAGCCAATAGGAGGCAAGGCGGGTGTTGAGTGACAAGAGGATTTGTGAGCTTCTTCGAAGAGAACTGGAGGGAAAGGATGAGGACTGTAAACACGGAAGTCACCAGAGGCAGCTCTACTTTTTGTCGGACTTGCTGCTATTCTTGGCGCCGTTACATTGTAGTATGGGTTCATAACTAGGCATTTCCCTAACTTGAAAATATTCCAATACTTGTATTACACGCTACTTACGTACAATGTTGAGTTTTTTACAGAACTGTTGTGGTGTTGTTTTTTTATTATACAGTTATTACAGATAAATACAAATCCTAACATTCTGGACAGACTAGAAATGGACAAAATGTCTATGTGGTTATGTAGGTCAAGCCAAGCTGCAACTCTCTGACCTCACACCTTTTGGTGGTCTTATTACAGCGCTGCTGCCTGGTTTCAAGGGCAGCTCTGCAGGCTATAGGGTCTCTGCTGTGAGGGCTACCAGCATGTCCTGTTTGTCTGAGAGGGACTGAATGAGTGGGACAATCTAAAGATAGCCCATTTTTGTGCCCTATGCAGTGTCTGTTGCCCCAGTGAGAGCCAAACATGGACAGGGCAGGGTGTAACGGGGTCTCCAGTTCCCCACCCGTGATTGACAGCAACAACAGGTGCCCTGGGTTCCTTCTCAGGGTCCCAGATAGGGCCACATACCATTCCCTTCGCAACAGGCTGAATCCCATTTTTGATTTAAACATCACTGTCTTCTTTTGCAATGTCTTGCCATATTTTGAGATTGTAAATAAGGACTATATTTAGGATTCTTTTAACTGCCTGCCAATAACTTGTCTGCATGCAGATATTTGAGGCATTTTAATGCCTGAACTTTCCCTTATGTCACCCCTTCAGCATCCTGAAACAATTCTTGCACCTTGCGACTTGAACAAAAGCTGAAGGTGCAGTGTAAAAAAATAAAAATAAAATAACCCCTCACACTAACTAGTTTAGCAAATATAAAGAGGCAAGACAATGTAGATATTTCTGACTGTGAAGGATGTACTTCATCAAGTCATACTGTGTCTGGATTAGAGTGAATGTGATGTCTACTGGTGGTCTCGAAGCACTTGGTTTTTCCACTAGAGGGCACCATAGTAGCATTTTGTCTACAGCACATGAAGCACTGTATTAATAGAGGTGACTTACAGTGGATAGTTTTTATTACGATTTGTTTAGGGAAATGATTAAGTTGACCATGTAAATTAATAAGTTGTGGCTTCTTAGCAAGGTGGAATAATGTTGGACTGTCCTTGAGCAGGACACAGATTTTCACTGCGGGGATTAAAAGTGTAACTCATTTATTTTGGTACAATAGTCTCCACTGGGCCCAACTAATAACTTTATTTTTCCTCAACTTGTGTGTTTCAGTGGAGGCGTCTGTCCATGGCACCAGTGTCCACTGCTCTGATAAGACCTTTGAGGCTGCAGAAGCTCTGCTACGCATGGATTCACCATCTAGCCTCAGAGAAGACCGTAGTCCAGGTAACGCACAGTATTTAATAATACACAAAACCCTGGCTAGTTACCCATTTAGAAATAGTTCTGCTTTGAAACTGATATTTGTAATGTATATTTCTAAGACCATAAGCATTATCACATAGATTCTTGCAGTTACTGGAAACCTGGTGTAAAGGACCAACACTATGAAGAAAAAAAAAAAAGTTTTATCTTTTGCTTGCCCATAGAGAGCTTTAAGCCTTCAGTACTATCAAAATACAATAGTGAAAATTTCATCAGCCAAATAGTTAATAAAACTTCATAAAGCAGCTTCAGTTCTAACTCTTGCCTCTTTCATTTCTCCATTCAGAAGCTTTTGTTCCACCTTGCGTAGCGACACCAGACTTCCTTCACGCTGCCATGCGTCCTGACATGATTACAGAGACGGAGGTGGAGATATCGACTGAGGAGTGCTTCGAGGAAGGGGAGGAGGAAGAGGAGGAGGAGGAAGACATGGTCACCCTGCTTGAAGAGCCAGAACCAGAGCCCAGGAAGAGGAGAGGTAGACTGGAGTTTGTAACTTGTGCCAACACAGAATTATATTGAGGTGGAAACCAAACCCCTAGTAGTCTAAAGCTGTGGAAAAGCATACACAAATGGTAAACAGTTTGATGTTGTAGACCGACCACCAGCAACATATTGTGGAGCTTTAGAAAAAGGAGAAACTGTTGAATGTTTTTGAAATGGAAAACATCTGGCAGCTCTGTGATTAACCTTACCTCACAAGCCAGCCCACAAACCTCAAACCACAGGCTTGAAGTCACACTGTTAATTACAGATGTTGACTTTGTCCAAGAGCACCGACTAGTGGTAGACTCTCATTGGTGGGTGACAGATTTAACGACGCAAGTAGGTGATCTCCATCAGTGATTCGTTGATTGAAGCAAATCATTAAGTCCTGTTTGAAATGTTTCCTTTTAATAAAGCTGGACGGAAGCCAAAGACACATCAGTCAGCTATTTCTAACACGTCACTGGACCTCGGCATCAAGAAGAAACCACGAGAAGGAAAAGGTACCAAACAGTAGTAATGTACATATATACATACATCTGTTGCCAGTTTAATGTGTGAAGCGCAGATAAAGATGTGTTACTCTTTAGCAGCACATTGAGTTTGCTTGATTTCCAGCAGGGAGCACCACCTACCTTTGGGAGTTCCTGTTGGACCTCCTCCAGGACAAGAACACCTGTCCACGGTATATCAAGTGGACCCAGAGGGAGAAAGGCATCTTCAAGCTGGTCGACTCAAAGGCTGTGTCCAAGCTGTGGGGCAAACACAAGAATAAGCCTGACATGAACTATGAGACCATGGGACGGGCCCTCAGGTGAGCTGTGTGTGTGAGAGAGATTTCAGATTGTTTCTTATTTGTGTTTTTTAGGAGACAGCATCATTAACTCCCGATTATCCCTTCCCCTCAGATATTACTACCAGCGTGGCATCCTCGCTAAGGTAGAGGGCCAGCGGCTTGTTTACCAGTTCAAAGAGATGCCTAAAAACATCGTCATCATCGACGACGACAAGGCAGACATGCCCGCCCCCGACGGTCTGATCGGCTCAGAGGCCGTCGCATCCTATGAGCGTGTTCTGCCGCCGCCAGACATGCTGCAGGCGACCGAGCTGTCGTCCTCCAAGAAGCCCAACATCTTGCGGGGCGGGAACAGGACCAACGTGGTCCACACTCCTCTCGCCATGGGTAGCAAGACAGTAGCAGGAGGTGGTGCAGGGATGGCGGCAGGGATACAGAGGATAGTGACTGTTTCAACAGCACCAGATGGGAGTCAGACCCAGCAGTCTCACACGGCTATCATCTCTACCGCCACTGGGCCCAGGTTAGACTCCCGCAAAGAGACGAGGGCCTTCAGTTTGGAAATGAAAGGGTGTCTCATATTAGCAGGGCTGATGCAACTTGTAACTTTGCAACTGCAAGTGTTGACTCTTGACTCTGTGCTGTCTTATATCTCCTGCACAGGACGGTGCGGGTGGCTATGCAGGTGCCTGTGGTCATGACAACATCGCTGGGTCAGAAGATCTCCACTGTTGCCGTGCAGCAGCCGGCAGGAACAACGGGGGCAGCCAGCCACGCCACCCTCCTCGCCAACACTTCTGCTATCGGCGCTGCTGCTGGTAACACCAACTCACAACAGAAGGTGTGTACGTGTGGAAACTTATTCACTGACCTGCACGTTGGCCCATCTGCACCACTGCTAGCTGCAGCAGCAAGGAAGCTCATCGTTTCATAATGTATGAGTGCAACTGCTGAGGAAAAATATGGAATAAATAGTTTTAAATGAAACTTGGTGAACCGTGCAGAATCCCTGTGCAGACTTATAGATCAATTTAGGGGATAGTTTTTAGAATTCTTGGTTTTGCTCTCTTTGTTAACTTTCATGAAAACTTTCATTCATTTTCAACATATGTCGGGTTTTTTTGGTAGGTTGTGATCCAGACCATCCCCACCATGGTTCCAGCCACAGCAGAGAACGGAGACAAGATCACTGTGCAGCTGGCCAAGATCATCACAATCCCAGCGCACCAGCTCGCTCAGTGTCAGCTCCAGGCCTCCACCGGCACAAACAAGTCCAGCGTCGGGGCCTCTCCAGCCAGCATCAGCCTGCTAGGAAGCCCCCTGACGGTCCGGGCCCTGGCACCTGTTAGCGTCGCCCCGGGAACACAAGTGATGAGACTCACCATGCCGACACAGACACAACAACAGACTCTTGTGGTGTCACAGCCGGGAAGCGGGGCGGGCGTGGTAACGGTATCAACGGCCAATCAGACGGTGACGGCCCAGCCTCGGATCATAAGCGGCATCATTAATGGCTCAGAGCTGGTGGCTTTGGAGAAGCTGAAGGCTGCAGGAGTCCAGGTCCAAGCCGTGCAGGTGCCCATGACGGTGGCAGTCCAGCCGAACCAGACTGTCCCCAAAACTGTCCAGAACGTCCAGTCAGAGGTCGTGGATGCTGAGGTTGTTATCAAACTGGAAACACCTGATGTGGCGATAAAGACAGAAGAGCCCGAGTGTTGAAACACATACCTACCGATATCCATCGTTTTCTTCTCTGCCAGAGAGGGTTAGTTTGTACATTTCTGACGTTATTTTTACTCTTATAATAACCAGCAGCAGTCTGTGAGACTCAAAAGACTCCCGAAGGCCTGTTTTTAGTCCTGAACCTGTTAATACATCTTCCCTGTTGCTGTCTAGAACTTTACTGAACTAAGCCGGTCTCCCTCAGAACCACAGTGAAACCTCTCTGAGTGTCATGTGCAGAGTTCAAACTGTACTCTGCAAGGAAATACACACAGACTTTAAAGGAACTTGTTGGGAAAGGTAATGGGGACCAACCTTGATCACTACAATTTATGCCTTCTAAATAGATCGTTATGACTGACTCACACTGGGGGAGAACCTTGAAAGTACAAGGGGGCTGGGGCAAATCTGAAACACTACAAAATGAGGCAAATAATTAAATGTGAACTATCAAATAAAAAAAGACAATGCGGGGTGTAATGACGCTTCTGTGGAGACCTTTTGTTTATAGTTTTTGCCTCTACAGATGTTAAAACCAGCAACTTGGTAATTTTTTTACTTACATCACTGTGCAGATCAAGTTTGGGTGGTGCTACTTTGAGTCCTAAAAGAGTGAGAGAGAGAGAGAGAGAGGGGGATATGGAAGGATATCAGACAGAAAGTGGTCATGTATGTACGTGTGTGTATGTATATATATTTTATGTATATATACTATACAGTTTACGGAGCTAAATTTAACAGAACAGCCTTAGATTTTAATTTTAACTTTCTTTTTCATGTATTGTCTGAACAGGAATCTGAAATTTGTTTTTGTGTTTTGATACCTTGTACCAGGCACAGTATTATTGAAACTAGGGGAACTAATATTTGGATTATTATTAGATCCTCTGTCTCCATCAGGCTGTTAAACGCCCATATAGATTGAGTCTCACAGGAGAAACAAAAACATGTTGCAGATCAGTGGCCAGATTGCTCGCAGTGTGCCCTCCATCGTCTAGGAAAATCTCTAGGCTTTGATTTCAGACTCTGTTTCTCAGTAATGTTATTTTTTGACAGATGCTTGTTCTTTTAACAACCCTACGCAGTCTGGCTGCATGGAAATGCAAAGAAGTGTGACTGAGCTGATGCATGCCGCGATGTCTTGGAAAAAAAGAATCCAAAAAGGAATGTATGTGAATTCAGAGGTCAGTAAAGAAAGTGAAGCATCATTTTAATTATTAAAATATGTCTGCGAGAAATATCAATCCGCTGTCAATCCCAGGTCACTTTACTTCTCGCTTAAACAGAGGGCCAATTTGCCAGTATAATTTTTTTACTGCCACTTTGGCCTTGCCCTTACATTTCATTATTATGTTTAATCTAAAAGAGGGAAGATGGAGAGAAAGATGTTTGTGTTCAGACTGAACTGTTTGTATATTCAACATTTGAAGTATATTCTATTTTGCTGTACTCTTGTTTCAAAGTGTATTAGATTTTACTGAAATATAAAAAATTTGAAACGAGTCGTCATGGTTTTATGTATTTATTTTAAAAAAGTTTTTTTTTTTTACATTGAAGCTTGGAGGTTACTTACAAAACCAAATCTGATTGGTAGTAAACTTTAAAAAAATTTTTTTTTTTTTTACATAGCGATAACATTGATTTCGCAGGCTGTTCCTGTGGTTACTTTGCACATTCTGCCCTCCAGTTGCTCGGGTTCACACACGTTTTGTTTCATTGATAAGGTTGACAAAGATAAATCAGGTATATATTCAGTGGTGCTGTAACTGAAAAGATGCTCATGAAGACAGATGAGGAAAACGTTTAAAATAGTGCAAATGCAGAGTAGTGTAGTTTGAAACATTTCTACACTTAGTTTCTGTATGAACACGTTGAACACGTGTCTCAGACATTTATTGTAACTAAACAGGAACATGAACCCATGACCGTACGGTGTGCTCTGTATAGGGACTGTAGTACCTGGCACCATTTCACACACTTACACCACAGGTTCTGCCTTGGAGGAGCTGCCTGTTGGTACAGTGTGTCTAGTTAATTAGACCTGTTCCCACAAGAACCTTCAGTTAATAAGCGTGGTGGTAATCTGGGTCTGTAATATCACAAAACATTGTCAAACATTTACTCACGCTGTATGTGGTTCCATGTTTGTCATTGCATGATATGGTTAATGGTAAATAGACTTACTAACAGCACTTTTCTGGTCCACTGACCGCTCAAAGCACTCAGCACATTCACCCATGCAGACAGTTTTGGTTTTATTTTCTCAATTTGCCCAGGTTGATGATGAATTGTTTGCCTCCATCCCCATGAATGGATGGAAATATGATTTAGTTTGTGTAAATCAAAGCATTAGAAAAAATGGAAAATGCCTCCGTTACACACAACATGCCATCAGCACTTTCTATAAGGACTATGTATTTCCTCTGTTAGAACATAGTTCCATTAATTCAAAGTAACCAGGATATTTTTACCACAGCAAAAAGACTCTTACCTCCTTTTAGACTGAAGTGGACACAGACACAAATCTCCAAACCAGGACAAATAAAATGAAATTATCTGCATCTCTAATACTACTAGATGATTTGGTCATTTGGATCAGACGGTCCTTCAAGTCTCAAACCAACAAGAACATAGAGCGTAAACCTACATTATATAGGCTACTCCAAAAGCAACAGTTGTTCAACCTCACATGTACAGCAAGAACACTTTATTCTCAGTCACTTTGGTACATTGGCAGTAGGAAGCACAACATTTACTACAGTTTTAATGAAACATCAATTTTAGGATAAAAAATATTTCATTCTCATTCATTAGTGTCACTGTGCGGTTTGTGTTTGACTACAGGACAGTAACCTGCAACTTAACATAAGAGTTAACTGACTGTTCAGTCCGGTCACAGTAACTTCCCACTCTGGTTTCTCGGCCTCCTGTCTTCCTCCTCTCAGTTTCACTCGCATGTGGCGTCTCGTCTGCACACCTCCTTGTTTAGTGAAGCCAAGCAGGAGCAGCACTCGACAGCCTCCTCACATCGTCGTCCCTCCCTGTGTGCTGGTTCATCTGTTCCTGGTCACTCCTTCTCCTTAAAGCTGAAGTCACAAACCAGAGAAAGATGGTCGGACGGATAACTAAATGACGGGAGCCTGTTCGGTCCAATCTGTTCCTCAGTGGGCATGTCCAAAACAGCGTCCACTCTCAGTGTGTCGTGACTGTACCAGATGTAGTCCAGAGTGGTACAGCATTCCCCCGTGGGTCGAATCTTCCATGTCGTGTACTCCGGCTCGGTCAAACCGTCTTGGCTGAGTTTCTTATAGGCAGAGTCCAAACCGAGAGGCGACCCGGTGAAACGTCTGTAGACCTCCTCAGTTGGGATTGCGTTGAAATCGCCACATATGAGCAGAGAAATGTCGGGGTTAGGGGCGCCTGTGGGCTCGCCGGCGTGTTTCTGGACCAGGTTCTGTAGGTGCCGCAGGAGGTCGGCGCCCTGGGCGCTGCGGAGCCACTCCCAACCAGAGCGAGCCTTCAGGTGGGTCACGGCCACACACACGCATCTCCCTGTGCTCCGACAACGTAGCATCGTCACTACTGCAACCTGAGGCAAGAGAGCGGCGTGTTAGAGGCGCTTATGAGGTTTTAAAGTGTGGCTTTATTCAGACTCCACCCACCTGATTGGTTGGAATCCTCATGGCAGAGAGCCGTATGCTCACGCTATCCAGGAACTCGTATCGCGACTGATCGAAGAACAGCGCGCAGCCGTCGGGGCCGTTGTTGCCCTCCACATCCAGGCACGGTGACCAGGGTTTAGGACAAAAGTTGCTGCAGTAACCCAGGCCTGCCAGAACCGGCTGGAGGGTGTCATAGTAGTGGTCGACTTCCTGCAGACACAGAATCTGAGGTCGATAGGTGAGGATCTCCTCTAAGATGAGGTACTTCCTGCGGGTCCAGCTGAGGGCCTCCAGGGGACACTGAACAAAACTGTCAAGACCTTCGCCCAGAGCTGAAGGACAGGAGAAAGAGGGACATCTGACTTCAGCGTAGAGTTAATCTCAAGTAGCTACACACAATGCTCCACAGCTTATGTTAGCAAGTGTTCTGTCAGGATATGGTCTTTACTACAGCTTGGAAACGTTGACGCTTAGAAAAGAACACAAGTTTACATTTCTCAGAATTTTACATAATTAGGCCTACATTTTTTAACATTAGAAAAAGCTTAGCTTGACAGTTAAAGTTTGTAAAGTGATGTATTTTTTTTTAGGGATTTCTTCCCAGTGATGAGTTCTGCTTAACTTCCTGATGATTAATTGATAATCCATTTGTTTGCTTTTTCAAAGCAGTATTAATAGATTTTCTGGCACTTGAGGGCAGTAGAAGAAGTTGTAAACACAACACAACACAACTGGATCTTGCTAGGTGTTCAATTTCCTCCACCAGCTAGCTAAACTAAATGCTAACTGTGTGCCGTTGGGTGCTGGGCAGGAAGTGTAGCAGAGAGAGTGGATCACAACAGCTACAGGCTGTAAAACCTAAACAATGAGACGAAATATGCTAAAATGCAGCATAGAGCTGGACAGGTTGGCAGACTGCTAATATAAAAACATTTATTAGTGCAGCTTTAACTGGCACATAAATGAATGGAAGCAAATGGAGGGAAGGGCCTGTTTAACACATATCAGACACTGTTAAAAGCAGTCTACCTTGAGCCAGTATGTTCCACTGCATCACCCTGATGGTGCTGCTGGGGGCGCTGTCTCCATCACTGAGGTGAGTGAACTTCCTGTGGAAGCGAGGTTGTCTGTCTCTGAGGGCCTCCTCGCACTGTCGAAGCAGCTCCACTGGATCAGACACCTTGTGCTGCTTCAACACAGACCATTTATTACCATTTATTTCACCTCCGGAGGCAGATTGCTACACATATCTCCTGTGTCCCTCTTTGAAAACTGTATCGTAACAGAAGAGAATGAGTCACCTGGCAGAAATCTGGATCCAGGTTTATGTCCGCAGGCTGGTGGGGGTCCAGATGGGACGGTGGGAGGGGGAGAGGAGAGCTGCTTCTGAGGGTCTGAGTCAGGGTGCTGTACAGCCTGGTGGCCCCTCCACCCATCGGACACACTGATTAGAAGAAAAAGGCAAAGACAGTGAGGTGTGTTTGTGGACCTTCAGCTCAGATAAGGAGACGTCGGAGTGAGCACACTGTGCCGCCTGACTGTGACAAATCCCTGTTTTTTTAATTCACATGATGACTTAAGTCTTTCGGTTTCATGTCTCAGCATGACTGATGCTCAGCACGCCTTTTGTCCCCTTTCAACATCTGTCCGCTCACATGTGTCACAAACGCAACCTAAAAATAAGACTGCCTCCTAGCGACAGTCACAGACAGACACGGAGTATTAACAGTTTTATCTCTACCATAGTGGTAGTCCAGTGTTCACTCTTCTTGGCTCTGGTGCTGGTGTTCTCAACTCCAGAGGGAAATGTCTGGCTCTTTAATGCTCACCAGCAAACCACTCTGACCTGCCATTTGGTGCTGGCTGTGAACAGCAGGGGTTTTAAAGCTTTGCCTCTGAAAAGGTTGTGCCTGTAATGGAGGCTGAAAACAGACAGAACCAGGACATTAAAAGTTTCAAAACAATGGGCCTTCACAATATACACAGTTACTTGATCTGTTGCTAAAAAATATTGCTTAAAGGAGCTTAAAATGGGATGAATAAACTCTCATGCTGTCTCATGCTCATGCATTTTTATTGGAAAACCACAAAAGGGAGGCAACTTTCAATTTTAAATTGCAGGTTTAAGTTGCAGAGGTCACACCCTGTTTATAATAAGCAGTGTCACATACACACAAACACACACACAGGCGCCATCTGTTCCTCAGCTTCTGCCTCCATGAGTATTTAACATTAAACGACAGCAGGCCAAACCAAAGTGGGTCAAACTGAGTGGTAGCACACACCAAGCGTGTTCAATTCCAAATGCTGCGGACAATAAACAATCATTTAAAAGTATACTTTAACTATTTTGAGTCAAATGTTCTAAACAGCGTTGGTCAATCATAGTTCATAGCAATCATAGTTTTTCAGTCACGTGACATGTGCGGTGACCTGAAGGGCAAAACAACAGACCAACATAGCGGCTTACACCGCGACTCCCCCCGTAGAGACGCCGCAAAAGCAGTTAAATTTCATTTGGATCACCTGTCAACTTAAGAAAAAGAAAGATATACTGCAAGTGTTGGGCACTTCCGATCTCTGTTACAGCATCTGCAGCCGCATTTCTACCGTTAAAAGATGCCAGGTCCCCGCCGCCGCTTGACTGAAGTAATGTTTACGTTTACCTTGTGAGGAATCCCTCACCTAACACAGCCCAGGCCTGTCTCCTCCTCGATTAGTGCATCCGAAAGCACAACAACCATCCAGTGTTTTGGCAACGCAAAAGTAACAAACTCAAAGTAATAGTGTATCACTTGGTTCCTGGTTACCCTCCAAGGGAGCGTTTTCCTTGGAATGTGAC
>JAPMOB010196709.1:0-10613 GCA_029875015.1 Lepomis gibbosus
ATTGCTTATTTAGTTTGACCAACAGGTAGGTAGGTAACTCAGTAGATAGGTGGGTGGTTAGGTTAAGTAAGTACATGGGTAACAAAAGGACACTCAAAGACAAATAGCTTTTATCAAATGGAGCACTGGAACTGATAAACCAAATTTCCTTTAGCAAGAACTTTAAGAAGACTTCTGAGATTTTCAGGGTGAAAGTGATAACTGTACTGTATTTTGCTGTAGCATCAGAGAGTGACCGAGTTTGGGGGGAAAGTGATAAAAACAAGAATGTTTATTGCGAGGGAGGGTGGAGACAGGAGGTGTGTGTGGGTTTTTCAGTGTCTATGTGATTCACCGTTCGAGCAACACAGGTTAGGAGTCTTCGTGTCTTTCATGCCTGAAATATTAACTCACACTGTTTTGAAGCAACAGCGCTGTGAGACTGGAAAGCACGCAGAGCAACATTGTGCATCTGTTTATGTGTGCATGCAGTAGCACTGCATCAAATTCTGGTGAGTAATACTATCCCACAAGTCTTCGCTGTCTTTCATAAGCAATGCAAGGTTTTCATGCACACACACACACACAGAGGATGTTATTTTGAGCTCAGAATTCCAACATCGTCATTAAAGATGGAATAGTGTATTTTTTGCAGCAATTCAAGCAATGATTATGATAAACTGTAAAAATATTTTTTTATTTGAAGTTATTTATACCCTCATTTTATCAGTTTGAACAATTTTAAATGTGTAACTAAGCAAGTGATTTTTTAATTCTTCAAAAAAGAAATCTTTAAATATTAGAAGACATTCTCCATATAAACACAATAATGTGATTTAGATTGACAGGTGAGTTTGCAGCAGCCAATCAGAGCCAAGGTCAGATGGTTAGATAAGCAGTTGGGTTGTGATGTGGTAAGCAGGGTTTGTAGCGTGTTTTTAGTGTGTGTCTAGTTGGGATGTGTGTGTGTGTGTGTGAGGAGGTGCTAAGAGTGCTGTTACAACTTCCAAAGCATGTTATGTTTCAGTTTCATTTTAAGATTGTGGGAGTGTCTGACCTCTAGCCCACCTGCTACACAAACACACACACACACACACACACACACACACATACAAAACTATTTCAAAGCAAATTCAAAACATCTTTAATAGAGATTCAAAAGTGGCCATGGAAGGCTACTCTAGATCATAAGAGGCCTCCTGCTATCTGTGTCCAGCCAGGTCCTGGTGACAGTGAGCAACAACTGGCCTTCAGATCAGAGTGTGAACAGGAATGTATGTAAAGAGAAGGTCAGTAATGTAGGAAGAGGCCAGGTCTGCCCCTGCCCTGAAAAACAAGCAGTAAAACTTTAACACAGATTCTAAGGGCCAAAAAAACCTACGAAAAGAGGTCTAAAATGTGGGAAGTGTGACTTCCGATTTTGTGTGCAGCTGCGTACAATTAATCAAGGTCAGAAGAACAACCAAGAGCATCTATCTTTAAACATTGTCATAGTCAGTAGAGTAAAAGCATCACAGTTCAGTTAATAGGAGAACTTTGTAGATGGCAGGCATCATGATATTGTGGTAGATCAATAAAATTCCAACATGTAGCAACATGTTTCACTATATGACCGAGAACGCTGACTCAGCTGAGCCAGAAATAAACTTAGGACAGGGTGCAGCAGGGCCCCGTCACACCAGCGATTATAACACACTATAACAGCTCTATAACTAACTCACATTTACTATTATTGCCTTTTAATGCTGAATGAACCCGCTGTTCAAGTGAAAATTTAGAGGGAGAAAATATGGCCTGTAATATTTTGTCTCCTCACTACACTGAGAAAAAGAAAGAGATTTTATTAATGTTTTTATTTTATGAATTACATTTTAGTCTCGTTAATTTCCGTCAACAGTGTTGCATGTTAAGATAGAGAAGACAGTCAGTGTTTAAGTACATTGTTGTCGTCTCATCATTATCTTGTTTTAGTCACGGGAAAAAAAAGTCGTTCGCGAATACATTTAGTTTAGTTTCATATGACAAAAGTAACACTAGTATCCGTGAGGTCTAACAAACATGTTAAATGCATTTCTTTCATCATAAAACATTTCCTTATCAGAATTTTAAAGTATTATTTTACTAGTACTATGTTGCTGTTTAAAGTATTGTAAATCCTGCAGTATTTATGCCCATGTTTACCAGCTTTTAGTCTTCTTCTACTCTGTCTTTGTTGGTTGCATATCTTGGCCGCTTACGCCACCTGTGGAATAATGTGACACCATTGGTAGGACTGTGTGTCCTCGTGTGCATTCACAGGATAAACAAAATGGTACCACTGTAGAGCTACTGGAGGTCTAAAATTAAACAGGGAACCTTTAAGTTAACCGCATACAAAGAATTAAATCATATTAATGTGGATTCATTATATAACATATGACAGATTACTTAATCATCTCTATCAGTTTCACAAATCAAATCTCAAATTCACAACAGATTTACTGGCATGGCTGTAAAAGACATTATTCAGAAATTATAATTCTGGTGACGTTCTGTTCCTTCTGATCTTCTCCCTTTCTGTGGACTGATGAAATTACGTTTACACTTGTGCTGTCTTGTCTCTCATGAAACACACACACACTCCTTACACTTCTATACTAAGTGAAATACAGCCAAAGCTCTTAAAACTGAGACCCCCATTAGCATACAGGACAGGAGATACCCTTCTAAAAAAAGATGCGTTCTAGTTTCAGTAAATCAGGTTGTCTGAATGGGAACAGCGCTGTTTTCCTCTTATCCAAAATTAACAGCAACACAGAAACAGCATCAAACGTATCAAAAGGCAGCGCACCTTTCTCCAATTTGTTATTTTACATTTTCATCCACACTGTCTGAATGAAAAGAAAAAGAATCTAACTTGTCCTGAAAACAACATGATATAAATAGTAACAGGATAAACACGAGAGAAGGGTCACTTGTCAGCGATGATGGGTGCAAAAAAATCAAATTATTGCCCAGCTCAGAGCTGTCTTGAATACTTTAAATATATTTTTTTCTCTTAATAAGAACAAAGTAATGCATTCAAATTATTTCCACAGCTTTCCACTCAAGCAGCGAGGCTGTGTAGGGACGGCAATGTTGGTCCAGACTGAAAGTATTGGATGGGCTGCCATGTATTTGTGTATATAAATTGTAAACATTTACACATTTGGTGCAGATATTCAAGGTACAAAGTCATCAGCTGGGTGAATCCTAGTGACTTTGGTGATGACATTTTATCTAGGGCCAACAAGCCGGTCAACTTTTTTTGGATCGACTCCCACAGACTACGGTACAGACATTCACGTTCCACGCAGGATGAAATATAATAACTTGGTTGACCCCATAACTTTTAATCCTATTTTTATTTGTCCTCTACTTTAGTTTATGACCAAACACCTGCAAAACGAATGATATTTTCACAAGACTTCATCTTTGGTCCTGCTTTAAATGTTCTCATGCAAACATTATTTCATAGTGAGCATGTTAGTACGTCAACATTAGCATTTAGCCTAAGTAGCTAGCAGAGCCGCTAACATGGCTGTAGACTTGTGCTCAATATTTATTCAAGAGACGGCTAGAATTTGAAAAATATCCACCGGAAACAAAACCTGAATTCGGAATGAATAAAGTGATCGGCCTTGCTCATTACAGTCCTGCCACAGCCACAGATTCCAGATTTTCTTCATCTTTATGTAAACATGAACCATGCTGTTGGGAAAACAAATTAAAAACATTGTCAGTGAACAGAAAACTTTTGTATTAATGTTTTGCAACTTTGTAGTTTGTTTATAAAAAAAGTTGCTTTAATATTTTGATAAAATTAACCCCCCCTGGCTGTGGCTCGGGGAGTAGAGCGCCTCCATTGGCAAGACTACAGACAAGGAGGAATTTTCTAGGAGACAGGGTTGGAAGAGGACATGACATCATTATATAAATATTTATTATATTCATAGTAACAGAATACAACTAGAGGAGATAACAATTTAAAATAAAATAAATTTTCTCTGCGTGGCCAGAATTTACAAAGTCCAATAACTTTACATTGTTGACATTTTGTCAGTCTGTCATGAATTAGCCTTCATGAACATGACCTAATCTTGTGTTTTATTTATTTTCAGAATTTTAAAACTTTATTCCTATGAGATGAAATATCCATATCCATGTGAAATTAAAATACTGAATTTGAAAAAAAACCTGGATAGTTCTGGGAAACTAACTTGTGCGTTCTCACCAGGTGTTTATGGAAATCTAGTTATTGGTTCCATGCAGAAAACATACTTTGACCTTCATCACAATGATTATTTGGAACATTAATCAGTACATAAATGTGCTCTGTGTTTTATGTTAAAAGGGTCAAATGTCCGTTTACAGTATATATTTCAGGGTCTCGCAGGCTGTTAGCATTAGCGTGGCTAATTCAATTCGCTTTATTGGCATGACTGTAAAACAATATTGCCAAAGCATCATACATATCACATAACAACAATCAGCCCATACATACTAATTAATGATTCAGGGAGCAGATATGTTCTGCTCTTTAACCTTGTTGCAGCCAGGAGGCTTCACTTTCTTTATCTTTTTTTCATCTTTCCTTTCTTGAAGGTCCTTTCTTTTGTTCTTTCTTTCCTTTTGCAGTTTGTCCCTTTTTCTCTCTCCCTTTTTTTCTGTCCATCACCAATATCTTTACTCACTAGTCTCCTCCCTTCGTCTGGCAGTTGCATTATCATTCTCGGCCAGGGAATAACGTTTGTGTGTGTGTGTGTGTGTGTGTGTGTTTCTATCATACCACAGGGAGCAGCCGCTGGTGTCCGCTCTCTTTTGTGGCACTCTGCTATTTGCAGAGTGTATCATATGAGCACAATGCCATACACACACAGAGTCACACATACGGTGACCTTCACACACATGCTCACACAATTCTTATTTGGTAGCACACACACACACACACACAGGACCTGAAATTTGCTCACTTATGCAGACAAATACACATTGTGGCTACACACAAGACACAGCATGACTATTAACAGCACACACACACACACACACAATGCGCTGTTTAAACCATAAACAAATGCCACCAGCATTTATAACGGCCACTTCTCCTGTGGGATTCACTCGTCCTGTTCTATTTTATTGCTCTGATATTGAGCTATGGTTTCAAATCATTTAAGCAAACACAAAGGAGATACTGGACGTTTACAGTATTGGTCATATGAGAAGGTTAGTTGACATATAGGCAACCAACATGGTGTTTGTTCTGGTTAGAAATGTATTCTCTGGTAAAATATGTCACTCATGGTATAAAAACCTGCTGTGTTGAGAGTTGTTTTACAAGGTGTGAAACTGGAAGGCAAATCTCTTCACCAATCTCTTCGTCTGACCTCCAATGATTCAATGTCAAAGAGTTTCCATCTATATGCTTGGGCAGTGTCAAGGTATTATGGTATACCAGGGTATTTAGAAATCCTGACGATATGACTTTTTAATATCAAAAATATAGATACTCCTCTTTCTGTTAACATCATACGAAGATGCTGTATAGAGGTGATGTATTGAAGTGCATGCCCTCACCCTTGAAGGGTGAGGGCCTAATGCATGCATTTATACAAGTGATACTGTATGGTGATGTGCTTATTTGTTTGCACACACAGTACAGTACTAATGCTTATAAAAGTACTCACACACCCATGATAGTCTCCAGGCTCCATAATGACTGAAGTCACTCTGTCTGTGTCTGTGTGTACTGTAGGTGCGTAGGTGTGTGGCTACCTGGGAGCTGGCTTCAGGCTGTCCTCTGAAGCAACTCCAGCTGTCCTTGACACATGCTGTGAAAGACAGAAACATGGAGAGAAAGCAAGAAGGACAAAAAAATTGTTGAACTCACAAAGCAAGGAAACAAAATATAGACTGAATCTGAAAAGAAAATTACCAGGTATAAAGTAAAAGAAAAAGACTGAATTTTCCCCCTCCAGTCCTTCTGTTTTCCCCTAGCCTGAGGGCCTACTGTGCAGCCTATCGGCCCCTACATCCATACATACACCCACGGCCCCTCCCCTACACCTGCCAGAGGTTAAAGGAAGCGTTAGGACTTTTTGTTTTTCTCCATTTCACCGGTGATGTGTGTGAGTGTGCGTGCACGTTAAACAAGCAGAGCCAGACTTAACCTTTACACCGCATTATGAAAACACCATACCTCGGGGCTGCAACGAGTATGTGTGTGTCAATTATTTTGCACATCTGTGTGAACATTACATGCATGTCTGAGTGTGTGTGTCTGTCTGCATAAGACCCTGTGCAGGCATAGGTCTGACTGTGTGTGTGTTATGGAGGTTGCCTACCCATGGGGAAGACTGGAGGCCTTCTTGTTTTGAATTCCTCCAAACCAGCTGTCATAATAGAGTTGTATGGGAGTAATACACTGAGTCTGAAAGGGGAGGAGAAGGAGGAGGAGAGGAAAACTACCGGGCCAACATGACCGCTTCCTTGTATCAGCGGAAAAGTAAAAGTATTTAAAAGTATTGAATATTTTTTACAAAATCTAGAACGTATTGTCCTATTTGTAGGATTAAATTAATACCGTGACATCACAAATAACTGGTATAAAATGTTTTGTGTGTGTGTAATGTTTCAATTAACTATTTGCACGTCAGCTGACTTCCTGGCAGCTCTACAGTAGGCTACCATTAACGTCACCGCCGATCTTCTTGCTGTGTCATCCTTACTTAAGCCACTTTCACAGTTAGTTTTGTACATACTGTTAATAGTATTTACAGTTTGTTTTTGTATCGAGTGTTTCAGATCATTCCCATAGCCCAATCACGTCACGTTTTCAGAAATTAAGTTATTTTAGCCAGTCAGCTAGCTATGCTAGCATGGATTGAAATCCTGCTTTTAGAGATCCATAAAGTAGTTACTGCATGGATTGCAAGGAACTTTTGTACACTTCATGATCCCCAGACAACATGTCCTCATACGTAAATGACAAAATAGGTCATTTGTCATTTCCTCTAAATAGACATATGACCATTAGTTTCCCTAATCAACAACACATTCTCACTTCCGACTTGTCACTTTTCAACACCCTGGGTACGGCTTAAGCGCCGTTTTGTGACATAACTACGTATATCAGTTAACCATCCATCAATCCATCCATCCATCCATCGTCAACCGCTTATCCTGCGTACAGGGGCTGGAGCCTATCCCAGCTGGCATAGGGCGAAAGGCGGGGTACACCCTGGACAGGTCGCCAGTATATCAGTTAACACTTAAGCTCTTTAATGTTACTTGCATAACTTACGCAATTTACGTGACCTAAATAAAAATATTTAATGTTGACTTTTTGTTTCACACAGGAAACGAACACCAGTCTCCTGGTGGAAAGTACGGTTTCTGTCCCTCCATCCAACCCAGCTACCTCGTTAATTGGTCTTTTCTGTTGAATATCAAATACCTACCTTTACTGTCCAAAAGTGACGCAGCAGGGCTTCACCCACTGCGCTGAACTATGAGGCTATGGAGATCCCCAGTGCTTTAGCTGACTGCTCTTGACCATGTCTCAATATGTGATGTGTTGGAAATGACAACGGGTTGAATAGACATTTATTTTTTTTGTTCAAGCAGCTTCTTACAACCAATAATTAGGTTTATTGTGGCCTCGACCTATATGGCCGTATGACGGTAGCAAAGGAGGAAGTCAGGATACATAGCATAAAGATTGAGAAAGTCTGTGTAAGGAAGTGGATTGGGTGGATGGAGACCAATGTGAAATCAAGCCAAAGTTTAGTCATTAAGAATTTGAAGTTATGTCACATGACTTACATAACGTAATCAAGGTCCAACACACCTGTCACTGGAGTGGGACTTTATAACAGGATAAATTCTGACTGATGCCAACAGCCAATTGATATTTTTGATATTTTCAATGAAATATCTTGAGTATCAGATGGATAACGAGGATGGACGGAATGATATTTAAGATCCTCAGAGAGTGAATTCCAAACACTCTGCTGGTCCACGAACTTGTTATCTAGCACCACTAACAGGTCAAAGTTTTCAATTATTTGGTGAAATCTCTCTACATATACTTGCAGGTTCTGCACAAAACAAAAAGACAAGGTTCCCAGAGGATGAATACCTGCAAAACGAATGACATTCCCAGTCGGCCTCAGTTGTACCTTTATGTTTAGTGGTAATTCCCATGTCAGAAGATGTTGATGTCAAAACCTGAGCAAATTCAGCTAAGCCTATCTGAAGGCTAGATACCACAAGAGATACGTAAGAAAACAGGTTTGTTTAGTAAATTGTCGGAACCAACCCTTTCACCACAGCTGTATATTGGTTTCATTCAGTAAAAAGCAAAGTAAGCAAATGTACATCCAAACTATCAAACATTAATCTGTCAGTCTACATTGAATGCTTATGCACTTAAGAATTTATTTTTCATACCTATTTTTCCCTTGCATGATAAAAAGAAGGTGTATTTGATCATCTCTGGTTATCTTCATGCTCTTTAAAATCGCATATCTGGAGATGAGTATTTTATTAGATGGTGTAGAACGCTGCATGCATCAGAAATATGAGAGGGGAGTGAGACCTGCACTCCCTGTCCTTGCCTCAAAAATTACATGTGGAAAATTCTCGCCGCTATTTCATTATGCGTAAATGCCCTGTTGGCTGTGGGTATGCATATTAACTCATCAGTGTTAGGCTTGGAGGGTGGCGGCGGCCTCCCATTGACCCTCGTTAGGCACAATGTGATAAAAACAAAAAAAAACTTATATGGTAACATGAAATTAGTGTGATGCATCTGCACTGCAAGCAGTAAAAGGTCAACAAGAAGTTAACAGAGGTAATTATACCGTTTGGAGTGTGGTCAGTAGTGGTTTCTTGAGTCGAGGACTCACAACATAAGGACAGTTTGTATAACACTGTTTAAGCACCGTGAGAAAGAGCATTCATATTCATGGCAACTAAACTAAGATAAACTTAAAATAAATTAAGGTCAAAACTGATAAAATGAGAACCCTGCAGTCTCTTAACATTACAATGTTAATATTTGAAGTAAAGGCCAGTATTCTTAACAGCCAGTTATGTTTCAGATCAGTGCAGTAAAACATGAGAAAATCCTTCCTCTGTTGGCGCAGCAAGAAAGACGAGCCTAAAAGCTAAATGTAATTTGAATCGTGTCAAGGTCACGGAATACGCTTGCTACACTTGACTGCTCTGCGTGTCTAAAACTAGGGTCCATTTTTTTGTTCTCTAACATGATATTTTTGTCCATTATTAGAAACATATAATTGCATTGCCAAGTCTTCCTTTAAGCATAAAGTCAGTGAACTAAATTAAAGCAAACTAAGCTAACCTGAGCTCTCCTCTGTCACTGTGACCACAGCTCCTCTGTGTGAGGGCATCGATCCATATGAAAACACTCCAGAGGAAGGTGATGTGGCCTTGAGATGGCCTTGGTACCAGCAGAATTAGATGGACGCTTATTATCATCACCTTTCACACACACACACACACACACACACACACACACAGCCTGTCCAACATGCATACCAATGGACACTGAAACTAAAGCAGGCCCTCAATCATCTACATCTACACACACACACACACACACAAACACACGCAATGACGTGCTAATGCGGATTGTCAGGTACACACAGACACACACAGTCACGTGTATTACCAACCCCTGATCAATAGCAAAGCGGATGGGAACTGCCACAGCACCCAAACCAACACGCACAAGCACCCACAGACACACACACACGGCTCTATATGCACATATCGTATATATCTGTATACACTACACACACACTTTCAGTTGCACTGTAACTAAAGAGGGAGAGAGTGAGTCCCCTTCAAAGTCATAGTCATGCTCCTGCTGTGTTAAAATGCAAATGTTAAACACACACACAGAAAGCTGAGTGTGACACCACTGGAATGCCGGCTGCTCGTGTGGAACCAGCTGACCTTCAGCCAGTCATACTTGTCCTTGAGTCACATGAGAGAGGGGACGCACTGCAGTGTGTGTGTGTGTGTGTGTGTGTGTGTGTGTGTGTGTGTGAGAAAGAATGGGTGCATGTATGTGTGAAGCTGCACTGCATTGCCATATAGCAAATACGTGTGTGCACCTACAGCAATAGCTTACACTGAGTGTGTGTTTTGTATGTGTACATTACCATTACATACTGTATTTGTGTTTGTTAGCAGGAGTTATTTTAAAGTTTTATTATTTTCATTTTAGTTTTTTACTAAAATGATGAAGTCATGAATAAATGGAGCGTATTACCAGCTTTTTTAAACATCATTTCACGTAAGCTTTAAATTCTTACAAAGTGATATGCGTTAGTTTAAGGAGGACATTGTTTACTGTAGATTA
Source organism: Lepomis gibbosus (assembly GCA_029875015.1). Classification (NCBI taxonomy): domain Eukaryota; kingdom Metazoa; phylum Chordata; class Actinopteri; order Centrarchiformes; family Centrarchidae; genus Lepomis; species Lepomis gibbosus. The sequence continues at coordinate 10,388 of JAPMOB010196709.1, forward strand.
CAGTAAGGTGGCTCGCTTTTAGTAATATAAATAATAGTAACAGTAATAAAAAATCTGTGAACTAAAAACTAAACGTTGCAAATGGTGTTTTGTTTTCCAGTGGTCAAGCATTGCAAGTATTTTGCATGGTTTGTTTTTTTGTGTGTTTTTACGACACAAAAAAAAAATGCCAATAAAGTAATACAGATTTTTTTTTCAAATAAACCCTATTAACAGCTTGTTAAAC
>JAPMOB010196713.1:0-21532 GCA_029875015.1 Lepomis gibbosus
GCCTGTGTTTGATGTAGAGTAGATGAGAGTGGATGTCGGACAATATGAGTTTATTAAGGGTGCAGCACTTCACTGAGGCTCTGTCTCTCCTCAGCCTTGCGTCTCACATGATAACCTGGTTGTGCATGACATCACTGGCCGCGCTGAAGTTTTCCAGCACTTTCATGGCCGCCGGACAAAGGCTCTGATTGATGACTTTCAGTAAACCTTTTCAGGCCCCTGAGGAACTTCTGCCACTGAGACAGAAGTAGTTCACATCACCTTCTCCAAACTGAATCATATTCCTTCTCTTCCTTTCCGACTTACTGTAATTGCCCTTTTTTAGGTCTTATTTAATTCATTTTCCATGCATTTGCCTTTTACATGACTAAATATCCTCAAGGCTATGTAGCTCATAGCCTTTCATTTATTTCTATTGGTTGTTAGTAATCTTGTTGATCCAGGAATTATGTTTTTTTCCATTGTTGCGTTTATTATAACTTGCTTTGGATACGACTGTCTGCTATAAAAACACAGGGAGAGAAATGAGTGCATCTGTAATAGCCAGTTAAAAATCACTTTTTGTTTCATCATTTGTCTTCATCCTGAAGACTCGCCTCTGGGTATAGCCATGTGTTGCCAGATAAAACCCACTCTTGCTCTCTGCAGGCAGGCTCGGCTTTGGCGAAGAAACACGGGCACTAGACTGGACTTGGCGGCTTCACTGTGTCCGTCTGCCCTCAAAGTTGCGTAAGACACAGACAGATGGGCAGCGTGTGAAGAGAGATGTTGAGAGAAAAGGAGTGGAAGAATGAGAGGGAAAAAGTAGAAGAAAGAGAGGGAAAAAGCCCTGGGTCGAGAAGCTGATAGAAAGAATGTGGCTCTTTCTGGTGGTGATTCACAGTAATGTTTTTACCTGACTCGTGGTCAGGCTCTGAACGAATCTGGGTCAAAACAGACCTTAGAGTAGTTTTCTAGCGTTCGTCGCTCCGCCAGTGTGTTTCTGGGACTGAAATCTGTATAAGTTGGACTAGCAGGTGGCTTATTTTCCTCTGCTTCTACAGTGCAAAGTTCCTGTGACTCCTAATGTGCCCAATGTACAAGGAAAACACACAGAGTTTATGGACCAGCTGCATGTCTTTACATGGCTGTTATCATCTTATTCAGAGAGGTCATATTATAGACTCTACTGGAGTGTGTCGCGTGAGAACGTATGTGCTTGCATTTGTAGACGTTGCGCTTGTGTCGTCAACACAAAGCTCTAGACTTGTAAATCCAACCCAGATCTTACAAACTCTTTTTTTTCTGCACGATTTTGGTCCTGAAAACATCCACCGTCCAACAGCCCAAATCTGAAAACTGTTTAGTTTTCATTTTGAATTCAGACAAAGCGTCTCGTCGACATCCAAACCTTGTAAACAAGTAGTTTAATTTTAATAGTCAATGTATATATAAAATGAAGCATAATGCAACAGCGAGTTCTACTTTTCACCTGTGATTCAGACACACATTTTTCTGGGAAAGTTTAGGAAATATTTGACAGGTTGTCGAGTATATCAGCCACATTTTTCTATTTTTCAACTTGAATCAAAGCCCACATTTGTCCGCTAAAGTCTACAAATAGTCAAATTTGATGTTTCTTGTTTCTTCTCACTTGTCAATCACACTTCATACGGCTCCACTTGAGTTGATGCTTTTCTTCATTTAGCGAAACAAATATTGAGGGCTGGGTTCGTATGAGTCAACGCCATTTCTCCTCCTGTCTTTATGTCTTTCCATCATGCTCTCCTCCAGAGCCGCAGACCTCCACCTCAGAGTGTCGAGCAGAAGAACATCACCGCTGTCAGCTTTGATGCATTACAGTCAAAATATGCGGTATTGTTATTCAAAACATTGTCTATTAGATTAAATGAGGCATGTGTAAGTTGCTTATGTTTGGCCTGTGGAGATGTACTGTACTGGCTTGTCTGAAGCGCACACACTCACGGGCAAACACATTTATATTTAATGTTAGTGTTTTGGAGTCTGAGCCTTTGCCTGAAGTTCTTAATAACCGGCAATGAGATGTAGATTGCAGCAAGTTCAGGTGGGAAATGAACACCATCTGTCACCTGAATGCTGGAAAATGTCGTCTACGTCGGGTGATTTTTAGGGGCCTTTTCATTTCTAGAAAACACATTCGCTCAGTGGAGCATTTTTTTTTTTTTTGGCTGAGTCGCAAGGCAAATTTTAAACAAGCCAGTGATTACTCACCAGCACTAAATTCAAGCTACACTCTCACTGTGAGAAGTTGAGAAATGACACCGTGTAGAGATAACACGCAGATGAGAAGGGGAGCTACTTTTTCATTCAATGAAAAAGCGAAGACGACTACAGTTTCAGCGAAAGAGCTGATTTAAACAATTACCCACCACAACAAATGAAAGCAAGGTGCACCTCTTTGATCCGGCCCCCAAGGCTGGACCCAGCCGTGATAAGGTGATAAGAAAAGTCTCTGTTTCCTGTCTGCGAAGCTGCCACATCCCACCATTTCCCTCTTAATCATTTCCTCCCCCTCAGTCCGTCTGCTTCTTCCTCCTCCTCAGTATCAAAGGGTCTCCTGCAGACTCGGACGACACAGAAAGATGGAGCAGACAGGGCGCCTCACCTACCAGCCAGAGCAGCCCTGATAAGACCACAGACGTCCACAGACACCAGACAACAGATTTAACATTTCGGAGTCAGCCGTGGGATGTGGGTCTTTACCATTGCTGTACATAGCAGCTTATAAATCTGTGAAATGATTAATCAAGACAGTAAATGGAGGCCTTGAAATAACACACATTGCTATTTGTGTTGGGATGAGCAGTACTGTTTCTGTCACTACTTTTAATCCCATTCACTTGAGTAGAAAGAACATTATCCCTGCTCTTTACCTTAATTTCTCACTGGCAGAGTATAAAGAGCGTTTTAAAGTGTACTGATTGGAAAGTGGAGGCTTGAATTCTTCTTTATAAAAACCAGCACAACAATCAACTTGTGTACCCTTAAAACAATATGACGTCTGCATGTGACACCTTGTCAAAAATACTGTATATATTGACCTTTTTTTCCTTTCCAGTTGCTCAGTTTGAGTAATTTTAGAATCCAGAGTTTCACAAGAAAACCAATAATTATTGAAAAGTAAAAGTACTTTTGTGTAGCATTATAGTTTTTTTCCCCCACGTAACCATTCGGCTTCACTTGTGACTCATCTGAGGAGTCCTGATCCCCCCAGGTTGGAAACCACTGGTTTCTTCTTCCTGACTCACACACCAGCACACAACTCCATTCGCTTCTTGTATTTGTATTTCTTCTAACTGTTTCATAAAGTTGTAGTTATATTATGACAGAAAGCAGGTGCTACCTGAGAGCCCCATAATTTTGGTCAGGTTTTCAAACATAGTTGATTTTCAAATATAAATATGTTGTTGCAGTATCTTAATACATCTCCTGACTTCAACAGTGGCCCATAACATACTTTTCTCTCATGGCCTGAAATAATATTGTAATAGGAGTGGCTTTTTTAACTCAATTTAATCTAATTTCAAGTAGTGCACTCACTCCTTTACAGGGTGCTTACCTGGCACGTACGCTCAGGGTGTAGTTGGAAAGTTATTCAGACACTGTCACGGTGATGGAGACTATAGACTCAACAGGCCTGTGTGTGCTTTTGTGTGTGTGTGAGTGTATGTTTTTGGTTCAGGAGGAAGAAATGCTTTAGTCTCGGGTTCCGCTCCTCTGGGTCTCTTCATACTGAATCATTCTGACAGAAGTATTCTCCGTTCTCCTCTTTCATAACTTTGTCCATCAACCTCAAATATGCTCTTCCGAGGTCTTTTGAGGTATTTCCCTCACAACATGCTGTGACAGAGCTGTATTTTGTCAATATTGTCATCATTAATACCTCTGTCTGGAGGAGTAGAGACTGTGGGCTTTGAAGTGATTTTTTATTTTCCTTCAGTTGACTACTCAAGCCAAAATATCTTGATTAAATCATTTTCCAAGCTGTTCCAAATGTAAAGATGTGCAGCTTTTCTTTGTGTACTGTGATAGTAAATCAAATATCTTTACGTTTAAGACGATAACCAATTAATCAAGAAAATAATCGGCAGATTGATTGATGATGAAAAAAGTTGTTAATAAAAGAGAGAGAGCGTTGGACTTCTATTCGGCAGTCCTCCAGAAGCATGACTCCAAATGAGTCATCATTTTGCTCTGTGTGATCAAGCAACTGTTTGCTAACAAGCTCGTCATATCAACGTAAAAGGTGATGTAACTTGTAGCTCTCCCCACTTAGCTCAAAAAACATATAATTAATGTTATTATTGCAGGTTTAAATAAATGCTTGCATAGCTAACGATCCAGGCAGTCCTATACAGGGGCTAAACTACGCTGTATGTCACTATGTCTAATTGCATAGATAATATTTACCTTTTTTACTTAACGATGTTCACTCCTGTTCCTTCTCTCGTCACACTCTGCTCACCCCTGCCCTCCTCTCTGTAATGGATACTGAATTTTTTTCTAGAAACAGATGCCTACTTTGCGACCTCTGAACGTGTAGAAGGACCCCGAGGCATTCACCATTATCTCACACAAACACAGACACACACACATCGTGACACGCAAGCTGGCCTGATGTAACTGACCTCTGATAAAAAGAAATATGCAAAGCCTGAATGCTTCCTGAATATATTTCTGTTTTCATCAGATTATCAAATAGTTTTTTGTGCAGAGCTGAGAATAACTGCATTCATGAAGACATGGACAACTGACTCCTCTGTACTCCGGCAGCTGTCACCATGTATTGATAACTTAGGACCCTTTGAATTCCATGACTGTCAGATATCTGCGGAGAAGTGTTGACAGACAGCCAGGTATGGCAGAGATATGCCGGCTGAGAGGTCAGCAGAGGTCAGCGGTCATTGACACAGGTCCTTCTGCAGCTCACTATTGTGCAGAAAGGCCCGCGAGAAGCAGAATGTGGCCCAAATATGTGCAAGCTGTCAGAAAACTGGGTGCTTACAAAGATCTTTCTGAAACAGCCCCAGCCGCTGGGAATGTTGCAGTCTCTTATCTTTCCAGTTAGACATTCTCTCTGTGAGGTAATACATAAGTAACAAGTATGTGTTTTTGAAAATGCATATTATCTCTAATTGTGACATTTTGTCAACCCAGAGTTTAAGTCATGCAAGTGCTGATCTCTAAACCACAGTTTGCTTAAATTTTTTGGTTCTCAACCATTTTGTAATAGATTTTCCAAACTCTGGATATCACATTTGGAACAAAACTCTTCAATTTGACACAGCAGAGACTTTTCTTTGTAGGCCAATCCAAGGTCACTGGTTTCCTCCAACAACTCTCCAAGCATCCTGGTCCCATCTGTATTCACTACAGCAGCCATGGACTTGGCAGTGTAAAACCAGACTACGTCCTTCAACCGCCTCCTTTATCCTTCCTCATCATCATTAGATCTTTTTCTAGGAGATCAGCAATCTTTCCCCGTCAGGAACCCCAACACAAATTTAGGAAAACCCCAAGATCAGGTTTTACATCCATTTCATTGCTAAGAAAAGTCTCAGCGCTGATTTGTCAGAGGGAATAGTTTGGAAAACAAGGTGGTTGGATTAGGTTTCACACAATACCACCTAAGTTTTACCAGTGTAGTCTTTGGGTGAAGGATGAAATACAGTCGGTAGTTGGGTGGGAGCGTAACTAAGTCCCATGTTTAGACAAATGGATGCGTGCCGGGTGGATCGTGAAGGAGCTGGCAGCCGTTGGTGGCTTTGAAATTGAGGGAGATGATATGAATCTGGAGGGACGCTGCACGTTTGTAGAAAATTTAGCCATCTTGAAAAGTTTTGCTATCCGTCTGTTTGGAATGGTGAAGTGAAAAAAGCCCTGAATCAGTCTTCGTTCAGTTATACTAGACGTTGCTGAAAGGTTGTAAATTACTGCAGTTATTGCTTATAAGATATTTGGCTTCTGCAAAAGCTGCTGAGTTTGTAGTCGCTGTCTTTCCGACTGCTGTTTGCATCACCCTGTCTGCTTTTCACTGTCTCAGTTTTCCTCAGCGCTGGGTGATCAGTCCATCTGTCTCTCTTTCATTTCTGCCTGTTTGTCTCCGCTTCTTTCTCTGCGTCACGCGTAATCGTCCTGCCTCGAGGGTATGCGGCAGCGTTTTTCAGTCAACGTCAGTGTTCGCAGTATGTGCTGGTTTGGATGCTCGAGAGTGTCCCACTTGGCCTTGGCCTTAAGCTGCTGCGGTCAAATAACCGAGCTCTGCTCCGGCCAAAACCAGCGACTCCAGTTAGAGAAAGAATTAAGAGGAAAAAAATGAGGTGATTGAGGCCAGTGGAAACAACACGGAGTGTGTGTGTGTGTGTGTGTGTGTGTGTGTGTGTGTGTGTGTGTGTGTGTGTGTGTGTGTGATCCCACTTTGAATCTGATGTGTAAAGTCATGGCTTTGTCCAGCTACTTATCCTCAGCTGATTGGATAAACAACATAACTCTTGAGCGTGTCTATGTTCCTTGTGCTGTTGTCTGCCTGCACATCTAAACCAGAGAAACAACTGTTTATTTGTAAGATGAAAAACACAGATATTTCACTTTCACCACGACCCATCACCAGGACAATGACTCATGGGAAATGCCTATGGCTCTGCGGTTGTGGATTTTTAGTCTTTTAGTGTCTTCACTGCATGCAAGAAAGTGGGACTTACACTATGGAAAAATGTGAGAGCTTTCTTGTTTTTTTTCTAGCAGCATTTCTCATTCTTGTTCTCTTGTTTTCTCCTGGTACATGCATCAGACTTTGCCAGAGGGGACAATACCACACACCACTTTGTCTTTCAACCCAGCCCCAGAAGAAATTATTACTCTTGTTACTTGCCACACTTACGGCGCAATTATCGTGTGCACACCGTTTTTCACTCCTTTTAGAAATATGGGAAATTAGAAGGAGCTCAGCGCAGGAGACTGGAGAGAGCAACCTTTACATTTCCCGGCTCTGTAAAACACAGATGCCGGTAAATCCCCTCAGTGGACACAAATGTAATTTCAGACCTTTCCGCATCAGGCTTATGCATCCGTCACTGTGTCCTTTTTTTGCGTGTTACCCCTACAGTTCACTGTTCCCCAAAGATGAGGTTTTAAGTTTTAATGACTGCAGTGTGGGGGAGTGTAAGCCGTCCTGGTCTGGCCATAAAAATCTGATCTGCAAAGTGGGGAGTCTCCAGGAGCTGCTGTTAGCTTATAAAGGCAGATTTCACCACTTCAGCCCTCGTTGTTTACACCCAAACTCACAAGAAGTTATGTGGTGGTGCATCTCATGTCATTTTTGGCTTAATTTTACTTTACCAGTCAGTGGTCTCTGAACAGTATCTGTCCTGTCAACATCACTTTCCGTTGACACACAAACTGCAGTAGCAGATGCTTGGAACAGTTATTGTCGGTCATGCTGACCAAAGAAATATGTCACGCTTCAAAGACAGATGCATCGGTTTTATCCATGCTTTTCATCGTTTTTGTCTGGATCAGAATTGTGGCTCTGGTACCAGGTGTTGACATTCCCATTCTTAATCCCACCTACAGAGCTCTGATTGGTTGTTTTTCTGACTGCGTGAAAAGCCGTCAGTGTTCACAGCATCATCTATTTTAATCCAGGAAAAAAGTGTGGACGAAGGTTCAGGTGGAGACAAACACGTGTTTCTCTCTGTTTCACCTTTTTTCACAACGCGCATTTCGACTTGTCAAAGCAGGAAAATCACAGATAACTAATAAGATTAATGATTGCTCAACTCCACTGAGGTAAACCTTGTGAACCAGGGACTGGACCCCCTAACTGTATCTGGATCTGTGCCCTTCCTGTTAAATGTCTTACTTAGTTAACACTTCTTTGTCTTATGATTACATTACTGCCTCCGACCTGGTGCTTTGCATAGCGTGTTTAATTACATCTAATTTGCATTTTAGTTTATGTGACCTTGACAAGAAATTACTTAAGATTAGCTTCACTGCTGAATGCAGTGAATCTTACACTCTTTGGTCGGTCAGATGCACACACCAACGCACACGTGTGGTTGCGGACACAGACTTTCCTACACACATCATGCTCACTCTCTTAAGCTCACACTCTGTTCTTTCCACTGTGTATTCACACGCACACACCTATACACAGATTCCCTCTTACTTAAAATACTGCTCAGCGATTGATAGGTGCTGCTGACGCCAGCCTTTTGGAGCTCTATGTGAGTGTGTGAGAGTGATAAATGAAAGGCGGGTGGGGCGAGGTGGTGAGGTGGAGAGGTACGCTATGATATGTGCGCTTCAGAGAAGAGCGGGAAGCAGACTTTGAGGGTCAATACTCTGTCGGCAGGGCCAAAGTTCAGGGAGGCGTCAGCGAGGACAGGAACTGACTGTCAGCAGCTTTAGTGTCCTGCATTTAAATGCCGTGATAAACTTTGAATATCATTAGAAAACTGGGGTTTCTGGAAAAAGTGTGTTTCCACTAGGCCCCCGTGCTGTGGACACCATGTTCTTTTGAAAGTAGGTAGTCTGGCACATATATTTTGGATGAAAGTTTTTCCGCGTATTGAACAGAGCCCGACCGATACAGGATTTTTTTGCGGCCAATTCCGATATTGAGATTTGAGATTTGACGTGATCCTCCTTGGCAAATGGGGTTTCCTGGAAGTGTATGTGTTTGCATTTTCTTCTGAGCACTTTAAGGAGTTTTTCTTCATGTTAACTCAAAAGCTACGAGTTAAAGTTGATTCTTGACCTTGGAAAGTCCATTTTGTAGCAGTTTCCGAACATTTGAACGTCACACTGTCATCCTCAGTTTGCAGAGACGTTGCTGTTCAATTTTTTTTTACTTCTTCGTATCCATGTGTGCTCAAAATGATTGCAAGTAAAAATTAAATCTTGGAAAGACTAGCTGACAAACACTGAAATAAAAATTATTGTGATATAATGAAAAGCTGCAGAATAGCCACTAAATAGACTTTGTGGTGAAATAGTTTTGTCAACTGCTATTTCTGTGTTCAAGAATTAACTTTTAATCTCCACATAAACATTTTTGATTAACGATCCTTTAAAGAATTGCAACGGTAATTACGAACGGGGGATTTTACAGTTGTAAAAATAAACTTGTCAGATCTCTCTGCTGGACAAACAAGGTACTGACTGTTCTGCAATAGTTACCAGCTAAAATAAGCTTATAATATTTGCCAAGCAGATGTATCAGTTTGCCTCTAATATTCAATAACAAGCATGCATTTTTAATAAAGCAGTGAACTGTGTTTGATTAGTGTACTTTTCATCTTGTTGCTACAAATCAGTCAAATGCCTCTGAAATGCTGCGCCGTGCTCGCAAAGCAGCATTAAGTGAGTCCACAGCTTTGATTAAAGACACAAATCACACAAATTCTTTAAGCGTATGGATTTACTTTGGCATCTTGAGATTAGGATTTACCAAAAGCGTCAGACCTTGGCACCTGAAGAAACCAAAACTATTTGAAAGAGCCAGTAGTGGCAAACTAAATAACATGTTTTTATGGGCTAAGGCGTGTAGGTCTATTAGTAAACCACTTGCTATGTTGAGGTTAGCGTCTGAGAGCGCCAGATTCCATTTCACTTGTTTTCTTTGGTGAGTGAGAGTGTGTACGTGTGTGTCTGACTGTATGTCTCTGTTTGTGAATGACCGTAAGTAGCTAATTGGTACATGAATTTGTGAGGCCACAAATATGCCTACATCCTGTTGTCTTTGTTTGTCTGCTTTTTATGTGATTTTTTTTTTTTTTTTTTTACATTCCCCAGGTCTGATTGTGCAAGATTTTAGTTTCTGGTCTCTTTCTTGTGTTTTCAGCCTCAGGGAGAAACCCTGTTCCAAGAAGTTACCCAAATATGGAGACAAAATACGCACTCGCCTCAGCTTTAATCAGTTCATGTTTGAAATGGCATGTGTCTGCAAGAAACCACTCATCTAGAACCCGATTTGGATCACCAATCTCATTTTCAGAGAATACAAAAGCAGACAAATACAATCTGTTTAAATTCGGGGTATCCGGACAATAAATGCAGGTGTTTCCCAGAGACAGCATATTTGTATTGGTATTCAAGTTTTCTCGGAAAACAAGTATGTGCGACATCATCGTATGTTTTTCTCTTGATTTATGGTGAGGTTTTGTACAAATCAGTGGCAACTCAGGCCTCGTACATATGATCGGCAAGCAATAACGCTCAAAATGTGTCCTCCTCTTTGAGCGACCTCCCAGCTTGTGCTTCCTCTTGATGTTATGAGGTCTAATATAATTTATCCAACCAACGAGGGCCGAGTCCAGAACAAACATGAGAATCAATAAATTGAAACCGCTCCATGAATCTGTACAGCAAACACTGACGTGTCTCCAATTCCCTGCTCTGTTAGAGGAAATCTCCATCGGCAGCCGGGGCCAAGACAAACAAACCCCTTAGGAGAAGAAAGAAGGGGAGGACATAGAGAGAGGAACATGAGGAAGAACTGCAACTACAGCAACAACAGTCAACATAACAAAGGAAAATGCTGCGTCTGTCTCCACAGTGCGGTCTGAGCTAAGTCTGGACGAGATCGAGTACATTTTCATGGATGCTTTGAGCCAGCGACAGTCCCCAAATCATTCTCTGTGTATAAGCACTTTCAGCGCGCCAGTCTGGAGTCAAAAAAAGCATCGCGCTCCACCTCGCTGTTGCCTTTTGTTTATTTCAAAATCAAAGCTCGGCCTTAGAGATGATGCTGTGGCTGTTCTGCGCTTGCGTAGCGAGGTAATGATCTCATTAATGTTACTGTAATTCGTGGGACATCTTTCACTCTTAAAAGTAATTCTGTTGAAAATGAGTTTTTATGTCTCATTCAGACAATTTCCAACACCGCCACAACACAGTTTAAGATGCTCTGCCATTTTCCAGCTGTCTAAAATATCAACGTTCTTGCTTCATATGATGCAGTCATAAACAGAAGAGATCAATCAGATGATATCTGCTGTATTAGCTCACTCCTGCAGCAATAGCAGCAGTTTATTGAACCTAATTTAGAGCATGTGTAACATATTAAGTACACTGGTTTTCATCTGATTAAAAACATGAAGGCAGCACCGACGTATGATGACGAAATTAGCCAGTAACCAGTATTATGTGACATATTGTGCAAACCAAGCGGCTGTACATCCAGTGGGAGAAAAATCTAAATGTCAGTGCCTGCAAAATAAAAGAGATGAGGTCAGATATGCAATAGTAAGACCTCCATTAAAAAAGACAGATATACTACACTGATACTGTATATACCTTATATATTTGCTTTATACCAACTACAGGTGGACTGAGAGAAACAAAACATACCATTTAAATATTGAAAATGTCAAACATGTGCCATGAGCATAGAAAACAAAATGTAATAAATATAAATAACCTAAGAAACATGACACGAGGCAGATTGCCAAGCCAGCCTGACCTTACCGTCGTCCAACTGGCACTCAGACCGTAACCGCTCTTATTATTCTTCCTCCCACTCAGTCAAACCGGCTATCCTCGTCCAATTACCCAGAATGCCGTGTCCGATTGGAACACGGTCAGTGCCTGAAATGTTTCTCTCTGCGCTCCGTTCCGCCAGCGCAACAGAGAGACCAGTGGCGATATAATTGAATGACTTTCTGATTTACCAGCCAAGATAGCCTTTCCCCTTGGCATCACATTGTGGAATTAGCTTTTCTCTTTCTCTCCGTGTCTCTCCTCCGCTCGTCCCCGTTCCCGGTTGAGTTGTCGAGTTTGATGAATGGTGTTGTGACAGAAACCGTCAAGCTTACACTCACAGCCGGCCAGCCTACCGTATCTGGCAATTAGCTGACTGTCCGCACTCTCTTCTCCAACTGTTTGGATGCAATTGCACTTCTCAGTCAAACTGGGCTCAGTTTGGGCCCGCTTGCAAATCCCCATTACACAGGCAGAGTCTAGTGAAGACTTTTAAATCATTAGGTAGTGGTAAGTAAGTCAGTGGTTGCCAAATTGGGAGCTGTAACAGCTCCCCTGTTCTAGGAATAGTTTTCCATCCCTAAAATTTTGCCAACTATACCCCAGGCAGGTTAACAATTATGTATGTAGTCTCTATGCAACTTCAAAAACATCATCTGTGGGTTTGGGAGCCTCCAAAATGATTGATGAGTGTTCCTCTCCTAAAATGTTGTACCGCTCTTTGTGTCCTCTGAAAGTACAGATTACCTGCACAGCACAATGAATCTCGGATGAGACACCATGCGCAGTTGCCTGATATGCAGGAGATGTCTAAGAATTGATTTATATGTTTGGAAGATGTGGTGAGGACTTGGCGATATGGCCTACTCTGGCAGAATCCTGGTATAATTGATATATAACTTAGCTTGTTTCTTATTTCACCGTTTTAATTATACTTCATTCTCCATGTAATGAATTTGCCTCTTTAGTTCTCTTCACAATCAGAACTAACGTACCTCTGCTGCAAACATGTCGGAGTTCCCCGCTTCGTATTTTGTTTTTACCAGCACCAGCTCTGCTCGCCTCAGTTTGGCCGTCCTCCGTTTTCCATCGCAGATTGTACCCAGCGATAGCACCCCTCAATGTTGCTGGTCGCCATAGCGACGCCGCACACAACTGCCGCGACGTAATGTTCAATGCGACACACACAAACCAGTGACGCACAAACAGCTGTCTCTTGATTTAAGTTAAAACGTTTCAACATGACTCAGAATATAAAGACAGGTAAGACAGAGGTGATACGAAAAAAGTACCTAGTAGCAGGAACAAGTACAACTTTACCATCTCTCTCTCCCTGTATGTCCGCTTTGGTGACTTTCTCCATCAGTTGTAGGCTAGGCTGTATAAAGTCACCAAAAAAAAATCAGAACTTGTCTTCTGGACTTTTCCTCCCGTGATTCTGTTCACAGGAGCCGCTGAGCTGCATGTTGAGGGGGCGTGTTGACGACGTAGCCTATCAAAACATAGTAGCTAGCGAATAACTGACTGGTGTGTTCACTGTCACTTTACCTGGTCCGCTCTTGTAAAATATCCACAGTGTCGCGACTTGTAACATAATCACTGTGTTTCTCAGATAAATGCTACAATGTGTTGCCTAACCTGGGTGGCCCGCTGAAGTAAAGTGTATGTGTGGGAAACACTGACTGAACTGTGTTATTCTTTTTACAAGCCAGGTCTAGCAATGTTGACCATATTGTTAGAGACTTTGTGAGTAGACGGCTGCGTGCAGACGTAGGGAGAGGGGCGGGGCTGCGCGGTAAGAGAGAGAGGAGCAAACACTGGCAGGACTTTACGGAAACATTAATTAAACTATATCGGTATAAACTGCATTGTCTAATTTCATATCTCTTTTGAAATTATACTGGTATACCTCATATACCAATATACCGCCCAGCCCTGATGTGGCTAATTTCAAAGATCTGAAATTTATCAGTGTTTCCAGATTATAGAAAACAAACCTGGCATAACATCCTGAGAACTAGTAAAATACATGCTTCTATTTTAAATGCTTACCTGCCCCACACTTGAAAATTGTATTCATCACGAGACGTGACAAAACAGATACTACTGGAAAGCAACACTTAGTATCTGTTGCAGTGTCAGTTTCCCGGTTGTTTTCAGCTCTAGCAGTCACTCTGCAGTATTGATAAAGAGCTGTACACAGACTGTGTCCGCTGTCTGGTTTATTAGTTTATTCGCCACATATGACTGTTGAGAAACAGCTGGACAGCAGCACAGTGGCTTCAACAGTTTTCGTGGTAGATGAGTAATTTACAGTGGAAACTTTAAAATACCAGATTTATTATTAACAGTATTGCAGTACAGAATACCATACGTTATTAGATAATACTTCACAGGGAACAATTCTTCACCTTTATTACGCACAGTCACAGTGCAGTTGTGAAAACTTCTTTCTCAAAGACAGAACAGAATAGATTTTTCAGCATTGCCTCTAAAGGCGATGCTTTTTGGCAGTCAACTCTAAATGATATTGAGTGTTGAATGCACCAGCAGCAGAGAGTTTTTGAGACTTCCTTTTGCAGGTAACAATAACCTACTTTGACACAAAAAATATAAGATTACATTGATGAGACTGACTGTCTTAGGTGTCTGAGGCAAGCTGAGTTACACACCACCCAGTCATGAACAGTAACTGGCTGAAAGTTATTTTTAATCTATAAACCTTATTTAGGAACTTTACTTGTGGGTAAAGTATACGTAATTTGCAGCACATAGGCTAAAACATGCACGTAAGGCCCTTTGCGTCCTGGGTGGCCCTTGCGGAAACCAAACTTCTTACCCTTAATGTGTCAGTCTCGTGGCTACCCACTGAGCAAAACAAGAGCATGGAAAGTTTTGTGAAATAATGTTAGTGAAACAGATGATGTGGCATGAAACGTTCTACAATCTGTGAGAGGTGCGGAACAAATGGAGTCAAAGCTTGCAGTCAAATGATCAGAAATACAACCAGTTCAGGAAAACACATGTGCTCTTACATGTGCTCTCAAGTCAAAAACATCCCAGGACTCATCTGCCTTTAAATAGGATCCAACCACAGATAGAAGTTACTTTTGAATCAGATGCGTCTGACTAGAAAATTCCTGCGAGGCGTGCCGTACATGAGGAACAAAAACAAGATGTTTGCGGGACACAAGATGGTCACTGATCTGACCCGGGGGAAAAATCTTTGCAGGTGACCCAGTTTAGCTCAAATATGCAAAGTATGGGTCTCAGAGATGTTGCTCAATTATACCAAAGTTGAGTCTAGTGTGTAAATGTGTGTACATGTGTGCATGTTGGTCTGTTGGACCCCTGCAGAGATATTGTTGTTATTTTTACCACCCAAGCCAAGAGCAGATAGCCTGTCAAAACAAGCGCTCCCACTTCCGACCGATGGGGAGACAGCTTTTCCGGACGGATGTAGTAGTTTTTTTCTTCTTCTTTTTTTGATCCGCTGTGGAATGCCTGCACATAAAGTTTTTGTTTTTGGAAGGTGGTTCTGGAGGAAGTGAAAAACCATGTCGGAGAATAAAAAGGTAGACTTGTCTTTCAAGCTGTGGTGTTCATGTGTCAAGAAGAAACAGCTTAGAGTTCATGTAAGAGGCAGGAAAAAGCAGCTCCATTATACAAATACGATCATACAGAAGTCACACCCAGGTTTTGTAGCTTTTACCTGATCACTGATCAGTTCAGTCACAGAATGATCTGTGTTGGCAAGAGAGAAATGATGTGTTTGGGTGAAAGAGCAGCGAGATTTAAAGCTCATAGTCCATAAATACAATTCATCCATATGTGTTTTAGTTTCTGGGCCGTATTAATGAGTGAGCTTAACTGTTACTCTTGTAAGCATGGTGGTAAACTATTAAATTGTACAAAGTATTTGTCTTTGGACATTATTAGTCAGTTAAAGTACATTATTAGTGTAACACATATTTAAAGGTATGACTTTATGTTGTCGACTCATGATTACCAGGACACGGTATCTGCAATGCCTTCACAATCAGATACAAAAAAAAATTGGCTACTACAGCTTGAAGTCAATTTTATTGAGCCTAACTGTGCATTATTCTTCCAGTCTGTTTTAAATAGTGAACTAAACTAAAAACTAGTCAGTGAACAGCTACTGAAGAACAGTATACTTCTTTATTCAGTGTGGTATCACTGTTGCAAATGGAGAAAAAAACAAATCATTAACCAGCTTTGCTCAGAGCCAGGTGGGTCCAGGCTCTGATCAAAGTCACAGGAGGGGCTGATGGGAGGCCAGCAGTGCGATGGAGATGGGGGGGTCCTAATTTAGCATTCAGAATAGCTGCCATGCATATATAAGCCTTTGATTAACAGCTGGGGTACCTTGGCACCATCGTCAACCCCTCAAGGTGTGGAAGGCTTTCCATGTCTCTTCTGCCAAATGCAACGAGGTGCCTGCTTTTGAAGTTTTAATCATACAAGCATCTGTTTGGACATGGAGAGTCCATCAGAATAAGGACTTACGGTTTTATTTACATGATTTATTTATATTGGAAAGGGTATCATGCATATGGCTGGAGTTTGGTAGCCAATTCAATATTTGTATGTGATGTCAAGTTGGTAAAATAATCAGATTTGTTAAGCTCTGAGGCTGTTATTTAATTATTGAATCATTTCTCTCCTTTATTATCCCAAAGAACAATGAACAAAAAATCAGGTAGCTTTATTTATGTAGCGAATATGCATCTGAGTATTTGTACTTTGAAGGTCAATCTTTGGGTTTTTAATATAACATCAATTGATGCTCTTTTGTTTTGAAAATTAAATTAAATACACTTGATTCTGATCAAATCTAACCTGAAGAGTGTGTGTGTAGATTTGGACACGATGAGACTCTCTCACTTATGTGTGTGAACGTGATTCTACTGTATTTTAACCAAAAACAGTCACCAGCTTCACATACAGAGCGCTCATCTCTCTCCTCTGTCTGTCTCTCTCTTGCTTCTTGCCAAAGTTTTGAGGCGTTTTGGAGCGGAGATAGATTCGCTGCTCTTACTACTAATCCCTCCAGGCCTGTTGGTCCCTGCGCTATCACCGCTGCTTTGACAGATATCAACGGCTCTAAACCAGACACACTTTAATTGTCCCATTACTCCCAGCCTATTATCTCTTCAGTGGACCTGCGCAGGCATCGAAGCAGTTGTCGTGTGTAATTATTGAAATGCATGGGATGTACAGCATAGAGAGGCCTCGTGCTGACATACAGCTGTTCAGATGCATGTGCAGGTTGAGATGTGTAATAAGATCAATGACATCTGCATGACATGCTGCATTCAACCATCCAAATTATTTAGGTAGTATAGTAGTCTAAACATTAGATCAGAGTAGTGCGATGCATTTCAGGTTGAGTTCAAGGATTTCTGGTAATGTTTAAGCAATGACACACTTACAAAATGCTCTCACCCATTGTTTTATGTTGCTTTTTACTTGGTTTAAGGGAGATTTTAAGAGTATTTACTAGATAATAAACGTCTTGACTTGCAGTTGCCATTATTTTTACAACATGTTGGCTTAGTCTCAGACAGGTCTGTTAACATTTGAAGCTGAAATTCTACTTTTTCTTTCATCTCTGTCTTTATCCCTCTGTTGTTACAGCATGTTTTATCCTTGTGTTGTGATCATCAGAGAAAAAAAAGGCTGAGTGAAATCAGCCTGAATTTAGATAATACTTATAATGATTTTCTCTTCACTCACTCAGCCTCTTTTCTTCTCTTCTTACATGCATTTTCTACACATATGCACACAAACAGAATGTGTTTAGCTCTCCCTCTGTCACTGTTAGCAGCCTTTGTGATTGTTTTTATTAGTTAATTGTTTGCTGCCTTGTAATGCCGTGACCAATAACATCTTACAGATAGTTACACTGAAGGGCAGCCCCTTCCCACACACTGGCTCCTGTGGTTGCCTTTATGTTAGTACTCTGACCTAAAGTATGCAGAGGCCATTCGGGAGGGTATTATTAGTGGGTGTGCATGCGTATGCTCCGTTTGGCGGCATCTCCACGCTCGCGAACACCCGCCACTGACTCATGGCTAACACAGAAACCACTGCGGCCCAAAAGCACTTTGAGCAGACGCCTAATAAAATCTAGAAACACTCACACATACAGTATTAACACATAAAGAGGAGACAGCTAGGCATACCAGCAAGTGTGCACACATCCATTTGTTCACTGCGCTCTCCTCTGATGGGGTGCACTGACAGCTGGGAGCGGCTGCAGCGAGCCTCCCCCGGGCTGGGAACCGGAGCAGCAGGCAGCCTGGAGCTTTGAGGATCAGAGAAACCAGGCTCTCCCTCTCCTCTGTTTCCTCACCAGCCTCCTTTTCCTCCCTCACTCCCTCGCTTCACCGGCTCTATAATTACGCCGCTCCTGCTATAGCGGCTTGAAGTTTAGCCAATTAGACAATAAAGACCAGAGCTTTCTCTCCTGCTCGGCGCCCCTCCCTCTGTGGTCACACCCTTGCGTGTCTCCTCTCTCTTCACCTCACGTATTTTACAGTCTGTCATGTGTAGCTATTATGTCCTTTTTGGACTCAGAATACAGAAAAATCCAACCTCGCCCCAACACACATCCTTTGTTTCCCTCCCATTCTCTAATTCTTTATGATATACGCATGACCTTTCTAGCTTTCAGTAAGTAAGTGGATATCTGTCCTACTGACTTCATCTTGGCTCCTTCTGCTCCTTCACTTTCCTTTATTTTCTCTCCTTCTTATTGCTTCTTTTTCTTTTCATACATTGTTCACTGGTTTTTATCCACAAACCCTCTTAACCCCATTTAAAACACCCGTACAACAAACCAAGACACTGTCAGCATGGCCTCCACAGCAAAGCTCGCAGATGGTCCTGTTAGGTGTTTTTTTTTCTTTACTCCAGAGAAAATAAAGATACGTTTCTCTGACTTTAATGTTCAATCTAATTGTATGTGGTGGATTGTAAACGGTGGCTAAAGTTAGTTTGGGAACTGTAGCCGGTGTCTGGGGCGGACACAGCAGCCTGGTCTGCATTGCCCAGTGTTCTCTGGTGGTTTTAGACCACTGCCAAGCAGCTGCGCAGTCTGTAGGAGAAATAATTACAATTGTAGAGCTTTCTCCTTTTTTGTCCCTCCTCCCTATCGTGCCCTCATTGCCTGTCTTGCTGATGTAGGGTTTTGAGGAACCCTAGAATTAAGGGCTGTTCTTAGTGGTTGTGTGTGACGTTCTTCGTTATTCAGTTTAGTCATGTCACTAAAGCTGGAGCTATGTTGGTCGCCTGCTGGCAGGCAGAGCAGTGGGATTTGTGCGTATTTGAATGGTCAACCTTTGCAAAACAGTAACAGCATGACTACACTAAGACACAATTGTCACTGATCTGGTTCTTTGGAAGTGCAATGTGTTAGTACGCTTTTTTTAGCTTAGCATAAAGACTGGAAACGGGGGCAAACAGCTAGCTCTGACCTACAAGCACCATATGTCATTTGTTCAATCTAAACAAGACCAAAATCTGTGTTGCTATAGGAGCCATATATCTGACTATTTCTAAGCCAGGCACAGTGATATTCTCACTGAGCTTGATGTTTGTACACTTTTGTTTTGTTTTGCAACTAATTTCCTCTCAGAGTTTATCTAACATGAGCCGAGGGGTACAAAAAGAAAGATTTGATTCATGATTCAGTCAGTTTCCTCGCTAAAAGAGTTTACATATTTATTTACGTATTCTTCTCCGACAGCAAATCCTACGTCACTCCCGTGCTAACGCTACCAAGGTCATTTTCCTGATCACTGATGGCTACTCTAACGGCGGGGACCCCAGGCCGGTGGCGGCTGCTCTGAGGGAACGTGGTGTTGAGATCTTCACCTTGGGCATCTGGCAGGGTAACATCCGGGAGCTTCACGACATGGCCTCGCAGCCCAAGGACCAGCACTGCTACCTGGTGCACAACTTTGCAGAGTTTGAGGCCCTGGCTCGTCGTGCATTGCATGAAGGTATAATAATGACTTAAGCTCAGTTGTGCTGTTTTTTTCTGACGATAGAGAATAAACCAAATCTGTTTATGTCAGACAGCTTTTGATCTTTCAAACCCTTAAAGACTTATTAGACCTCACCCCTTTCCCATTTACTACCAGAAGGGAAAGCTGCATCGAAGCCTGTGTTTTGGTGAAATGAAGCTGAAGCTACCGTGCCTACTCTCTTTGAAGTCTCAGTGCGCCCATCATCAACATTTGACCTGTAGCAATATTTCTTAAGTAAAGGTTTGACCCTGTTAAAATTTAATGTTTACTTAAAAGGAAGCGGATGATATTTCAAATGGAATCTGACAACGTAAATTTCACATGGTCTCCTCTGTAATGTACTGGCAACAGCCACCAGGCCGCAATTCCATACAGATTGGACAGAATAAGGCCCTTTTCCCACACTTTAGAGGGACTTCCCACAATTAGGTGGAAACAGGGATTCAGTCATGGCTTTAAAACTTATCACCATAAAATATCACAGCGCAGAGTGTGTAGAAGGCTATAACTTGTGGACGGACAGACTGTATGCACACACATCCCAGACAGTAAGTGCAGAAGTAAAGATTAGTGAGACAGCTCTTGAACACCTCCCAACACCTCTGCCGACGACATCCTCAGAAGCACGCACTCAAACATGGAGCCACATGTCGAGCCACTCTAGCTCGACATGGATAAAATCACAGAAGTTACACCAGAGACGTCTGTCGTCTTCCCCTATGGCCCTTTCTGCCTTCCTGCTCTCTCACGGGAGAGAAAAATAAAGAAGAGCAGGTTGACTGTAGCCCAGCATCAAAGCCAATTTGGCCTCAGTCTGAACTCCCGGGTTACAGTCCCAGTCCACTTCTTGCGCAAAATGTCTCAGCTCTGATTTAGGGCCTTTGTTAGTGATACTGTGTTTTGGAGCAATGTTTATACTTGGAGAAGAGGATTTGGCCGTTTGCTTTTTGTCAGTTATACATGTGTGGCTTTCAGGCACTGTTCATTTTTGTTAATGCATTTTTGTGGTTAAGGTGTTAGCTTTGTCTGATTTCTTGAGCAAAGCGTTTACTTCAGCCTGTAGCCAGGCTCAAAGAGTGCCAATATACTGTGATAATATACTGTTTAGATACACACGGTGAGATGGAGCTAAGATGGGATTTCAGCCTCCAATTAAAAACAACATCATGATGTGAAGAGAATATATTCACAGTCAAAACTCCAGCAAAACTAGAATTAAGAACAACTTTCAGTTGTCAGACAGCTGAAAAATAAGCTTGACAACAAAGTTGTTCTTTGTTAACTTTAAATTTTAACTATACTAAAGTTGCTGAAGTTTTAACCCTTTAAAACTGCTTTTCATGCGCCGTACAGGAGGTGAAGTTGTGCAGGAACATTTAAATTGTCTGACGGCCAGGTGGTGTAATCTGATCCTGCTGCAACCTGCGCTTCTCTGTGTGTTTGTTTTCTGCCCTCAGACCTCCCTACAGGCAGCTACATCCAGGAAGATCTGTCCCGCTGCTCCTCGCTGTGTGAGGCAGGCAGGGATTGCTGCGACCTGATGGCCAGCTGTAAGTGCGGCACACATACCGGACAATACGACTGCATCTGTGAGAAGGGATACTACGGCAAGGGTCTCCAATACGAGTGCACAGGTAGGACAGAGGAGGACAAATGTATGCCAGGTTCTTGGCACGTTTCACCAGCTTTGCCTCTTGTCATTTCTTTACGGTCACCATCTTAATAGTTCTATCCATTTTTTTGTCTAATTGATCTCTTATTGGCAGAGAGCCGTGATGTAGTGGTTCAAAATTATCTGGAAGGGCTCATTAATTTTCCAGCATCTGGGGAGGGAGAAGATTGTGTCTGTAAATTGCTCACACAAGTTTACGCTTAGACTCGTTAAAACAAATAGGAAATGTATCGGTCCTAAGTGCTTGTAACCTGAGCAGCTAGTGTGTGTGTGTGTGTGTATGTGTGTGTGTGTGTGT
>JAPMOB010196715.1:0-22190 GCA_029875015.1 Lepomis gibbosus
CCCTAAGTGCGCACACACACACACACACACACACACACACACACACACCACTTGAGCAGGAGCTTGTTGACCATCACACTGCCATGGGACTGTGAAGGGGTGGTGGTGGAGGGGTGAGCTCACCGAGGTCGCTTTGAAGTTTCTATTCAGGTCTTTGTCCCATTCAGACTACTGGCAGTAGACATCTCTACTAGAGGCCTGGCCCCTCCCATCATCACACCATCCCCTCACACACACACATACACACACACACACTCAAAAAGAAAAGAAAGCACGTCCGCAGGTCCTGTCCATCACACAGGCTTTAATTAGAGTGGATTCGAATGCACCCTTTTGTACACTTCTCAATCTCCTCTCTTTCTTTAACCCCCACCCTCACTCATTTCACTCTCTTTCACCAGCTCCCGCCCTCTCTTTTTCTCTCATTCCTCCCTCTCTCCACTAACCCCTTTTCACTTTTGTTGCCCTCCTTTTCTTGGCAGGGAGCGAGGCACCTCTCCAGACTTTTTCTTCTCCATGCCTTGAGCCCCCTTCTATCCCCCTCTTCTCTCCCGGTGCCAACCCCCCCCCCCCCTCCTCCCCCAATTGAGTGTGACCTAATGTTTGACAGACAAGTAGCCTTGGAGAAAAGACTCATCTATCAGAGGCTTGTAATTCTATTAGAATAGACAGACCCCCCCCCTCCCCCAGGCCAGCATTTGGCATATTCTCTCCGTCAATTTAGCTCTTCTCTAAACCCTTTGGGCCACTGGCCTACAAAATGCAGTTTACGCTTACAAATAATCACAGCGAGTTAATAACTTGTGTGTGTGTGTGTATGTGCATGTCCTAAGTCACCACCTATTTTTTCATCTGGAATTGTTCTTTGATATTAAGCATCAAAGAACAATTTCTCTTTTCAAATTCTAATCTCATCTGAGAGGCTAAAAAGATATAATGCAGGGAGCCGTGGAGAGTTAAGATAGGAGGATCACAACCAGCTACTAATCAGGATTGTTATCAAGATCCCAAGATGTTTATATGTAGACAAAGATGGTTACACGAAACAGCTATTGTCTTGGCTTGTTATTAGACCTAATTACTGATATGAAAAGAGAAGAGAAGAGGTTTTTGCTTACATCTCCTGCTGGGATGGTAAATTGAGGAAGACATGTTTAGCGCAGATTGTTATTTGTCTGTAATCAGTGCTTTTCCTGTCAGTCATGATGGCTGAGATGAGCAAAGGAGAGGAGGCAGAGGAAATCAAGAGAGGGAGAAGAGAGAGGAAGAAGACGTCTGGACAGCAATCAAGCGTACCACAAACAGGAAATGTAAGTCTGCGGATGCCCCAGCTGTTGTGTTTGGCCTTACTGCTGTTAGAGTTAAATCAAAGCAGCATCAATAGCTCATGCAACAACTTTCAAGTGTCAGCCCCCCGAAAATAGTCAGTTTACATTAACAGCGTTTTCCCACTGTTTCGACTGGCTCAGTGTTTGGAGTGAATCTGTGTTGTTTGTGTCTATGTCCTTGTGTTTCCTTTAAGTGAACACTTTACTGTGCGTGAGAAATAACGGGAAATATGCTGTTAAGTGCTTGTGTGCTTGTGTGTGTGTGAGGGTGCGTTCTCTCAGTGGTTAATAGCTCTTCGATTGATTACAGCTGGAACGTCCGAGTCACATGTTCCTCGTCCTCTCCAGATAACGAGGGTTAACCACTTGACCCCGTGCATGCCAAAGAGCCTCTGCTCATACCTGGATCCATAGCCCTGGCTGGGGCCACATCTCCCACAGCTCTACAGAGGCCGCAGCCTTTGGGTCTCCAGCCTGGCTCGTAGATCACGGCCCGTGTCACAGAGCCACACCAGAGGGAAATATTCCAGACTTCATTAAGGGCAGATTAAAAGCAAGAGAAGGCCACTTTATCTGTGATTTATTTCCACTGTGAGGTTGCTGGGCTGACTACAGGCCGGCAGTGGCTTTATCCCGGAATGATGATGTCATGGTTTCAGTGTTTGCGAAGTGTAAATATCAGATTGGGAAGGAACTATGTCCTCGGCAGCAGGGTTCATCTTGGAGTTTCAGGGAGGAAAACAAAAGCTATGGAGAATGACTAACCATTCTCCAGTTTAGAGCTGAAACAAATCATTAGCCGAACAGAATATTAACCTGAAGCCTATTTGATAACTGATTAATCTTTCTTTGTCATAAAAAAAACTGGTTCCAGCCCCCTAAATGAGAGGATTTCCTGCTTCTTTCTGTTTTATATCATTATAAATTGAATATTGTAAGCCATGCTAGCATGCTGTTGGTTCAAACTGAAATATCACATTTACTGGATGGGCTGAGACACACTTTTGCACAAATATTCATTTACCCAGAGGATGAATCCTTATGACTTTGGTGATCCTGTGACTTCTTCTCCACAATTGTAGTATCAAGTAAACTACTTGAAGGACACACATTGATTTTTTAATAACTTGATCCCCTGACATTATCTCTAGTGCCATCATCTGGTCAAAAAACTAAATTTGTCCAGTACATCAGATTAGGACTAAATATTTGCTAAGCTAATGCCATTCCTGTCAATTTCACTGAGCCGCTAGCATGGCTATAGATTCTTAGTCTTTCTGGGTTGAAGATGTCACCATATGCTCTGGGGAATGATGCTCAGCACGTTCCGCCGATTTCTGACATATTGTATAAAACAATGATCAATAATGAAAATAAACTCAATTTTAAAGGGTCTGAAGAGCGTCTATGTATGAGCTTCTGTGGTATCAAAGTACATTCTGGCTATACACATTAACATGATGATCTCGTTCCTTGAAAACACCACTGTTTCATAGGTGGCTCTCTCTTTGAGGGATTACACTTCCATGGTTTTTGTGACAGATCTACAAAGCTACACTCAACACATCCTTTTGTCTTTAATGCACTGTGTGTGATGTTGCATAATGTTTTTTTGTTTATGTAGAATAATGTGGACAGTCCATTATCTGCTAAATATCCTCCATAATCCTCCTGTACTGTCTACGATGATGTGTTGTTCTGCCATGTGTACTATTGTAAAAGATTATTTTTGATTCCTTCTCAAGACAAATCTCTGTGTTAAATTGTAATTGGCTAATAAAATGTTTTTGATTCTCCTTTTCCCCGACTCTGGTCTGATCACACTCTGACAACAACAGCCTGGTATGTCCACCACCATGGTCCTGCAGCCATATTCCTACTGGCCACTCATCTTTGGCCACAGCTGTGGCACTCGTCAAAAAGTTGCACACAGTAGGCGTCTCATTGGCTTGCAGCAGATCAAGTGTCTATCCGTGACTACCTGATTGGCCATCGAGGTGTCAGGTACCCCAGACATCCCGGGCCATCTGACGGAATATGCCGGCTCTGCGGCAGCTGGCTTGTGTTTGCTTTTGCTATGACAATACTCTGAAGGATGCAGCCATGGCAAAGCTCCAGCAGCACTTGTAGTGTAAAGAACAACTTTATGACCTCTTCAGACTTTTCTCACTTCTCCCTACTCTCATGCAGTCATGGCACTCCAGCTTCTCTGACCCCTGTTATCACTGGCTCTCTCTCTCTCTTTCTCTCTCTCACACACACACACACACACACACACATATGAAACACACTTAAAAATAAATAGCCTACACTCAGATAATTACAGTGCAGGATCATTTGGGTGTGGAGCTGATGTTGTGCTCATTGTTTCACAAAGATGTATGGGCTGTCAAGCCACAATAGCATGTACTAAAAAATAATTCCAGGAACGGCAAGACATGTCTTTAAATGACTGTTAACTTTCCTTTCCAGTTACACCCAATCCTCCTCCTGTATGCCATGAATCGATTTCATTGCAACCATTAGGGGGCGGCATTGATTGAATAACTGCAACTAAATTGAGAGAAACTCCTTCTCACATGCACACACATACGCACACAAAGGGGGCACAGACATGGACATGATCAATTATGTGTCAAGCATTTCTTCCTCAATGAATGAATGGCCCAATGACTATAGGCTACCGACCGTCTATTGTCTATTGACACTGGAGACTAAATTCTCATGCAGTTCATTATCCCAGAAGGGGACAGCTAGAAAGAGATCCAAAGAGACCATTAATCATCATTCCTTTCAAAGAGGACAACAGAAGGGACCAAACTAACAAATACTGTAATCCCATACAGTAAATTCTAAAGATGTAGGCCTATATTAGTATTAGTAATTGTTACTGTTACACTGAAATTATAGACTAGTTATAATGAGAAAAAATTACATAGGCCTATTCACTTATCCTACCTACCACAGACATAATGATAATGCCCTAAGGGGGATGTTTTATAGACCTGTATTGTAAGAATGCCATGGCCTAATTGTTTAGTCCGGGATCTGCAGGGGCAAGCAGGTCCTGTCCTTAAAGGGGCCAAAGTTTTAGCCTAATACGCTCGTTCTCCTCACCAAAGCTCTTCGGTATGACGAACAACTCCAAAGTCCATTTCAATTTGGGTCGATGTCTCGGGCCGAGGCGGTGGGGGTGGAGATGTGGGGGTCAACCCAATAACAGACTCAATTCCCCCTCCCTCTACCCACCATCCACCCATCCACGTCCCCATAAATGCCTTCGCTTCCTGCTTCCAAGTTCGGACAGAGCGCTGTGATTGGCCGCGGCTCGCACGGTGGGCTGTTCCCCCTGCGCTCTCCTCGTCTCGGGTTACAGTTGAGCTCGAGCTGCTGCACTCAGCGGAGTGCGGAGAGTGTGCGTTACACGGTTACGAAAAAAAATCATATATCGGCATGGAAATGTTGGCGGGCGGATTTAGGGCCACCGAGCGGACTGGTGAGCAGGTCTAATCTCCACTCTGCACTTTTTTGTGTTCCCGAGCGGTAACAAACACGGGGGAGACGTACAGTATATTTTACGCACTGGCAACGCAGCATGCCCGAGTTGGACTAGAGGCGACTCGGCTGGAGCGCAACACGCACGCGGAACGGCGCTGAGAGCCGGGAGGGATATTTACAATAGAAACTCAATTCCTTTGCGAAGAAGAATAGCAGGTGGAGGGGGTTGAGTGAAAGAGAACACTGGAATGAAGTGGACCTCGGGATTCCCAGCGTGCTGCGGAGTTGTGACTGATGGATGAATGTGGTCATCTGTAGGCTATATACAGCGACAGGTACAGACACCATCAGGGGAGCTTTGACAAAGACACGGCGCAGCGCTTCATCGGCAGCCGCATCGCCAAAACTGTGTCTCCAAAAAAACCCTGAGCGATTGGTTAGATCTGTTTCACGACACAACACATCGTGTCTCCGAGTTGTCCCTACAGAGCAAGAAGGTCAGGAAGAGCTGCTTTTGTCTCAGCCACAGGTCAACCAGGACACACGGGGGCTGTTTTCCTCACAGATCCTAACAAGAACCGGGGGCTCCTTCGCACGTCCAGCGGACAGTTCACCCAAGGACACGGGGGCCTGGAGCAGATTTTAAGAAGTCGGACAGAAGGACATGTATCTGATATCGACCTCACATGCTCCCGACTGATCGTAGCTCACCTTCCCACCGGGCGAACCACAGATAAAGGCTGCCAGGCGCACTGTCCGACGCTCTGAGTTATCGGCTCACTGTCTGTACATTTATCAGAATGGCGGGACTAGGTTGTTGGAAGTATTATCTCTGGATCTTTATTTTAATGTGCAGGTCGGCGTTACCTTCGGCCAAATCGCTGGAGACTATAATTTGGAGCACGCAGAATCTCAAGTAAGTCTCGTATTTTGAATTTGTGGATCTGGCTGGGTGTGTGCGTAACGACTAACATTACTGGAAAAGTTTCCATTGTGGGCAAGCTGGGTTAAATGTTCTGTTAAATGTAAAGCAATTATCTAAATAAGAACACAGCGTGTTTAGTTTTAATTGACATTCCTGCGCACTAGAGTTTTGTGTTGATTTGTTTCTCGGCGGGGGATTTCCCAACACCAGAGAAACACGGTAGGTACAGGCTCGTACAATTTACAGTAGGCCTCACTTTAAACACAATGATAGATGGGTAATTATAGTAATTTATGACAATATTACATGCCCCCTTTTTATTACCACACTGAGGGCAAAGTCTGCTCGGGCAGATTAGACTGTTTCATAGTTTGTCCACTTATTCCCTGTAATGCATTGGAATTGATGTAATTAGCTGAGTGGTGAATGAAAGCGAAAAGTCAAGGAAAGCATGCCAAGTGTGTCAAGGTGTAGCCCAGTTAACTGAATCGAGGACATTTCTCCTCTCAGTCCGGTCTCCGGAGCCCTGAGCATGGGCTGCTTGCCTTCTGTGAGGGCCCACACTGTGTCCAACTCTCCACCCTTTTGAATTTTAGTTTGCCCACAAAAAAAGTGATAAGATGGTTTTAGATACCAGAGCACCAAATGCTTGAAATGAATTTAATTGTCCTTAATTGTCATGGCTTGGATCCAGCCTAATTTCTCCACATCAAATCAAGGGCAAGTTTCTCAAAAGCAAGCAGCTGAAGCCAGACAAAATTCATATTATTCCCATCAAAACAAGCAGAGTGAGCCCAGACTGCTGATAATAAAATACGCTCTGGTAACAATTATCACCCACTTAGACTTGACTCCCACATTTGCATGATGTTGAAAGCATACATAAAGGGAATAGAAACTAAAAAGGAAGGGGAAAAAAACCCTCTCCTGTATTTCTGTATCGTTGGAGTCCAGTAGCTGACCTTCACAGCACTGAGGGGAAATGTAGAGTAGCTCGACCAGCTTATAACTAGAACTTACTCATTCAAGTGAATCCATGATTTATCCCCCAAATGTCAGATGTCATAGGAGCTCGTTGTGCAGTCAGTGAGTATGAATATTGCTGCCATGGTCATTGAACTGTATGTGGATATGTGTGTGTGTGTGTGGCCTGGTCCTAATGGTAAGACTACGGCCCATCAGCTTTTATTTGACTATGGCTGCGGAGGTAGTGGAACAGTCAGCGTCATCAGACAGGCAGACAAAGATATCTCACACGTGCACAAAAACACACATCTTGTGTCAGTCAAATGAAAAAAAAAGGCAAGGGGGCATTTATTGATTGATGATGTCACCTGGAGGGAATGTCTAAGAAGGTTACCACGCTGGTTTAGGAATTGGGAGATCATTTCTCCATCTGTTCCTCCACTCTGCTCCTTGTAAAATCCCCGTGCTGGCTGAATATTTCATAAAGTTCACAGTGGAACAATAATGCACTCTGCAAAGTGTTCTCTCAACCTAATTACCCTGCTCCTCTGCGCTTAGAAAACAATAGACAATTATCTTGCTGTGTGCAGGCTTTGCAATAACAAAAGACAAACCTGTTTTTCTTCTGAAATGTATCAGTCAGCAGCGCTGTGTGATAGGCAATAAAAAAGGAATACTTGTACAGCAATCAGCATCTGTCTTCGCTGTTTGTTGTTTTAAACTCCATCTCTCTGTCTTGGCCTATATTGCTCCATAGTGATAACGGAGAGGGAGAGGCCTATAGAAATGTACAGTACACTATCTGGTGACTTATCTAGATTTACGATGTATTACTTCCTGTTCTCACTTTGGGGAGCACTGCTGCCTCAGCTAATAAATTAATCTGGCTCTCTGCTTGCACGCTGTACCCCATACACACAAAATATAACAATACCCGTGCCTCCCTACAGGCCATGAGTTATGAGACAAAGTATAGGAAACCAGCAGGTCTGGGCCACTGTGGTGTATGTGTGTTTTCTTTTTTTTATGTGTGTGTACAGGCTTATGTGCGGGTCCCTCCGAGCATTCCTGCTGTTATGGATTTCCATGTGAGGATGCTATCACTCTCGCGCCTACATTATCAATAACTGGGGTTTGCTTAATTGATTTCCTCCCAGCGTGCTTGAACAGGCAACATACATCATCGCCGTAGCGCCGTCTGGGACGAAAAAGAAGAAACATCCCTGAGTTTGGGTTTTGCTGCAGGATGTTTGAGACCTTTTTTGATATTTAATTTGAGGCTGGATGAGTGAAATGGCAAGGGGTAGGGAGGTGAGAGGGGGGGCAGCCGTGCAAAGGAAGGCTTGATGTGTCAACGTCTCCGGCCGGTAAAAAAACATCTAACATTTGATCAGAGCAAATCGGATTAGTTCTCATTTAGCTGAGTGGGATTACGCCAGAAAATGTCACTTTGTTATGACTGATCACGTCCCGTCGGTTTAGCTGAAGCTAGCACATCAATGTACAGGCATGCTACATATGTACACACACACACACACACACACACTCACAGTGTGCTGGGGACTGCTTCAGTGCTGCCAATTTAATGATAATCTGACAAGGTTGCTATGAGTGGTTCCGGCACGTCCTCAGCTAATATTTACCTCATGACCTGTAGCCACCGCGGCCAGTTTGCAGTGAAGGAGACAAACAAGATGATGGGAGAGAGACGGGAAATGCACTTACACACCTCGGAGGACATGCAGCGGGGAAAGAGCCACAAGCTGGGCAGGAGTCTGCTGCACTGATTTTGAACCCCTCACATTTTCTGCAACACTTGGAAACAGTTTGCCGACATTTTTTGGCCTCTGTGTCGGTTTTGAAGCCCACAAAATAGCGCAAAAAAACAGAGACAGAGGCGTTTGTGTTGATAAAAGTCAGCTAAAGCCTCTGTTGCCGTGGGTCTTTACTTACTCATCCTATTTTGTTGTCCACTGACCTCAGCTGCCTGGCTCATAGTTTAACAGTTGACTGGCTTGGTTTATAACATGCTTGCGTGCTTTGGAGGTTCAGTGAGTTTAATGATTAATCTGGATCTGATTACCACTGTGATATTTAGCAAACATGTTTTTTCCCCCTGAAACAGAAAAACAATTTTGTGTTATAATTTGTTATGAGAAAAATAAACTCTTGAGATGATGCGTTGGCAAGTTTATTGTTAGCAAAACAACATGCGTTTGCTATTAGTAGAATAGGTGCACAGAAGGCCTAATTAAAGTTCAAGTTTTGTTTTCATAATTAGCTTATTCCGATAAGATAATAAAGTAATTAGGAAAACACAAACTCCTGCCATATTTTTGTTTTTGGAGACAGATGTTATCAAAGCAAATGTTTTAAAGGTTTGTTCTCGAACGCTGGGAAACCTTTGGCTCCTGCAAAGTGATGTTTCAGAAAAGCTTTGTTAAGCTGACATTTAAATCTAATTTTTTTTTAGCAGGAGGTTAAAAAAACAAACTGCAACAGCAAAACTTGAAACTGCCGCAACCTGTTGAACAAGGGCTGAGTGAAACTTCAGGGGACTATAGACCGGAAACAGGATTTGGTTCCTTGCAAAGGGTTCAGTGAACGCGCCCCTCTGCTGCTCGCTGCGGCATGGGTCACCGTGAGAGGGTCTGAGTGCTGTTTTTGTTTCTTCCCTGCCCTGCGCCCTGCTGCTTGCCCCCTTTACCCCTTGAGATATACACCTTCTCTCTCCTTGCCGCCCCTCCCTTCTCCCCCCTTTAGACTCTGATCGTGTTTCACTCTGATAAAGATCTCATTACACACAGAGAGGACTTAGAGCCTGAGCCCCACTCCGAGAGAAAGAGAGAGGGCCAACCAATAAGAAATACTTCTGGAAAGCAACTGGCCCATGGTGCTGTAAAGGCACCCTATGTCTCACGAGGACAGCTGCGTTTGCTTTTATGTGTGTGCACTTCTGTGTCGACATGTCTGTTGTTTCAGCGGTGTGTAACGACAGATTCTTCGTTTGGCTATCTACGTGAGGCACCTGGGCTCAGAAAGGAGTTGCAGCGCTTTGCGTTATTTCAGGAGGGGAAAAAAAGGAGCTATTTTTCCATCATGGTTTCTCTCCAGATGGACTCACTTTATCCGCTGGTGGTTTGGCTGCCACATCACTGAAAACTGATCATTCTGTTTTTTGTGTGTTATTGATGCGTTCATTTCTTTATATTCAAGCAGTGGTGCACATGAAACCCACTTTCGTTCCCCGGCTTTGGGACAAGTAGCATTTGCCACGGATTTTTCCCAACTCGTCCTCATGACCCAGAGATACAGTTGGTTTTCTATCAAGACATATTACTGATACATACCAGCTGAATGCAATGAATCCCTTGGAAGACGAGTTGAAAATATTAGTAAGATTAATAACTTAGCTGATTAAAAACAATCAGCAGCAACTTTGATAATCGATTAGGTGTATAATATTGCTAAAATCTTGTATCACAATATCCATATATTGTGGTTTATTACATTTTCTAGAAACTCAGTTTAGAAACAGTTTATGGCTGAACTCACCAGGCAGGAATGTCTGAGGTTTTCTGTGGGATTTTCAAAGGATTTAAAAACCTGACAGATCAAGATATTTCAACTCATTGATGCAACAATTATCATTACAACCAGACATAGATACCACAGTATAAAGCATAGAAAAATCAATGACAGCTGACACATTTACATTGTCTCATGTTATATATTACCATATTATTTCCAGCTTGTTAGATGTAAGATTTTTGTAGTTTCTGTATAGTTAGTAGCATAGTAAAGCTCTATAATAAATTAATACCTTTTTGTGTTTTGGATAAAAAAGACATTTCAGTATCTCTCCAATATATTTTGTCATGGTTATTTTTCTTAATTTTATAGACTAAATTACTAATCACAAAACTAAAAAAGAAATAGATAAGTAAATTGGTAATGAAAATAATCTGTAGTTGCATCCCTACAACAAACCATATACTGTTTATCTTTATCTTGAGAACCAGGATTTAGAGCTGCTAGACTCTCACATAGGCGTGACAGACATGGGCTTAGGCTGTCTATTGTGAGTCACAGAAAACTATGACAAAGCTGTTGATACTTTGTGCTACATAATTGTTTTGGTAATTAAATTAAATTTAAGACGTAAGTGGGCCAAAACAAACAAGAGCATTGGATATTTGGTCCTTATCTGGTGCGTTAATTTCAAGTGCAGTTAATCTGGAAAATAAATTGCAAATTAATTTGACTTTTGTTCATTTTTACTCTATTAATTTTATCGCTACAATTGAAGGACACTAAATCTCATATGAAAGGGACAAGTATAAGCTTATAGAAATGAATGAGTCCTTGAGAGTGCATGTCGGTGTTCCATTGTTCTTTGTCCAGCCACAGTGGAGCATTAAGGAAGTGTTAGAAGCGTGCCAGTGTGCCCCTGTGAAAGTGTTGAGGGCCGAGCAGTGGACGAGCGTGGAGTGGCTAAACAGTGGCTGCCTTACAGGCAGTTAGCGGCCCAGCTTCATTAGACGGAGGCCTGGCTGGCAGCAACCAGAAAGTTCCCATCAGCTCCAGCCCTGCCAAGCAGAGGCACAGGCGCTGGTGCTGGAAAGTTTCCCTTAAGATTTCTTTCTTGCGCCTCATCTGCGCTTTAGCTGAATCAAGTGAAAATGTAGGGATGCAGAGTTGCAGGAAGTGGGGGAAAAAGTTGGGCAAACGTGGGGAAAAGTCTGCCTTTTGTTTGCCATCTTAGTTCTTTTACATAAGAGCAGTTGAAAATAAAGGGATTAAACAGGAGAGGAAAGGAAGCTAATGTAGAGCGTTGAAACGCAGCCCTGGGCTCAACCGCACATCCTTTCAGTCCAGCGTAGAGCTCCCAGATTACTTCCATGTGTCAGTGCGAGGGGAAAAGAGAGGGAGAAAAGAAGAAAAGGGGACAGGGAGAGAGAAGTTGAGCGATTGAAAAGCAAGCGGACTTGGACTGGTAGAGATCAGCGGCGGTGTTGGACAGTGGAACGGATCTGTGTGACAGCCATCTCTAAAACCATTACCCCTGCGGCTCCGACTCGGGAACTCGTAACCTCTTCCTCTGGACTGACCTCATAGACTTAACTCTTTCTCAGAGAACCCCTCTGTGCTGTGGAGGCAGACCTCATCAGACGCCTGGCCTAGACAGCGGGCAGGGAAACTTAACAGCCAGCTGCACTACAAGTTTGTCACCGGCATACAGGCAGCGAGGGATCCGTTTCCCCCAGTTTGTGGCACACGAAAGACTTTTGTGGGGAGGTTTGAATTTAATGTGCTAGGACTTTGGGAAAGGGGATGAGAAAGCCCAATAAACAATGATATAAAAGGGTGGGAAATGACTTGGAGCGTATGTTTCTTAACAAATAAAAATGGGAATGGGTTGTTTAATTATGATGCAAGTGTAGACATTTGTTTCTTCACTTCTTCAGTGCTGAAGGAGAAATTGCAAAAAATAAACAGGTAAAAGTACACTTTCTAGCTTTATTAGTAATTTTACTAGCTTTTTGGTAGCTTTTAACCGCGTCTACAAAACAACAAAAAGTACCAGTAATTTTATGGATGTTTTCTGAAACTTTCTTAACCTCATTTACTAAATAACAAAATGTATATATGTAATGTGTATGTCCACCTACTATCTTAAGTAGCAACTTTATGAACTTTCACTGAAGTATTCCACCACATCCACAAAATAAAAAAATAAAAAATAGACAAAAAAAGGTCACTCAAGGTCTACTTACAGCTTTACTAGTAATTTTACTAGCCTTTTATGGCGCTTAGACAAAGAAAACAAATCTTAACTTACGGTTCTTTTAGTAGCTATAATAATTTTACAAGCTTTTTTTCTTATTCTCTTATGTTATGTCAAAGGTCAAGAATGAACTTTCACACTCTACAAAAATAATTTTATATCACTCAAGATAAATATAATAATAATATAATATGACATATTCCTACATTTCTTATGGCAACTGTTGTTACCTAGGGCTCCTAAAGTGGAACTAAAGTGAGCTTTACTTTTCTAACAGGTAATATTTTACAAATAGAGACTGAATGAAGCATGGCCATAACCAAGCAGCTCTGAACATATCATTAATGATCATCATGGAGCTCTTTGTTCACTGTTATGAGTACACTAATGGAGTGACAGTGTAATTGAATGGAGCGGTAGGATAATAGAATGATAGAATGATAAAGTAATGCAATAGTGTGGCAGCAGCCCCCTTTTCTCAAGGGATACCCCGTAAGTGTGTCAGCATGGCAGATGGGCGGTCTGTAACAACCCCCCTCCCCATGTTAATTATAAAGCATCATAATCCATCTATGGCGTACAGAGGCAGGACATGGAGACTATTAGGGAGAGCATGGAAATGGCACAGTGTATAATCCACAGGACTTTACCACTATTAGGCTCCCCAGGCATGGAGCAAAAACCACTCATTTCTCCTGTAATCTTGTTTCAGCAGTCCCTTTCTTGTGCAATGTTTGTGTGTGTGTGTGTCTTTGTAAATGTGTGTCTCAAATTTTCAGATGTTAGCTGGAAATTTGATTTATCTTAGACCCCCGTCCCCCATCATCCTTTTTTCCCACCATGCCCACAGGCAAGACAGACAACCCAAAAAGTATTTTAGTTTGTGTGTATGCGTGCCTCCGTTAACCCATTCTGCCAAGTCTTGGCTCAGTCTTTTCTAAGCAAACTCCCAGCATGATCCCGGTCCCCCTTGTGCTGGTGAGAGGAGTTGGAAGAAAAGGCCTGTGGGGCTCCTGCTGCTCCCAGGCCCGGCCCCGGCCCCCTCCACCCACGAGGGCCGGGCCTGGGATTTGCTGCGCGCCGGGGCTCTGTGTGGCAGCTGTGACTGACGCTTCAATCGCCTCTCCCTGGGACACCCCAGTGCAACCCTACATTCCCTTTCACACCTCGGAAACGGGGGGAAAAAGACAATTACACACATATTCAGCAACCTCCCTCTCCAAGTCTTTCCACAATCCTGCATCTCTGATGTACGGCCATTTACAAGATCTATAAAAACATTTCTAAAGTTTCTGTGTTGTGCAAATAAGGCCTCCTTCTAAACAACTTGCAAATTAGTTTAATTGTCTGGGCAGCCTGCAATTTTATTATATATTTAAACTTGCTCTTGTTTATTTAATCTTTTCCGAGTTGTCCTCTCCTTAAGTAAACAGTATAACTCAGCTATTTCCTATGCATTTCCCTTGATATTTAGAAAATGTAAGTAATGGAAAAAGATTTGAGCCTTAAAGTGGAGTTAATGCTATCATGTATGGATTGTCAGTAAATTGAGTTTGTCTCTGGGCTATTGGAGCAGGGACTCGTAAGCCAGCGGGATTTAAGTCTCTTAATTGAATTATTTTGATTGCTGACTTGATTGATGGAGTCAGATGTGGAGCGTTTTCCGTGAGTTTTTGTCTGACTAATTCTTCTTCCAATAGAGCCATACCAGACAGACACAATAGGAACCTGCAATCAATCACAACTGCAACCCCGAGCATTTTTGTTTTCAGAGAAATGTGCCTGCCATCAGGGCCGAGTTCCACAAGCCATCCAGACAACGTAAAACCAACAATGACATCAGATAGTAGAGCACTCTAAAGTCTAATCTTCCCATAATGCCATGCTAAACCCCACAGAGACCCACGGCAGGGAGAAAGGCTTTTTTATGCCCCAGCGCTGCTCCTCCTCCCATGGCCTCTGGCTCTCTGTGAGAGAGTGTGTGTGTGTGTCCATGCATGTTTGGAAGAGAAAAAGAATTCAAGAGTGAATGGAGATGTCACTGTCAGACGCTGGCCTCCACATGAATCCGCTCCAGAATAGCCATATTGGCAGCTTGTATGTGTGTGTGTGTGTGTGTGTGTGTTGAGTGAGAGAGCCCGTCGGGGGGTCTGCCGTTTCCCCTCCACGCCGAGTTCTTACGGCCGTGATTGGAGCACAGCAGGGCACAGGTCTATATTTCATCCTATTCATATGAGGGAGGACGTTTCATCTCCCACACACATGTTTCCCATCAGATGTGTGTTTATTCTCCCCCATGATGTGCTCGACCATGGAAGCCTCTCATCTCTTCGATATTGGAAATAGAAGTGAAGGTCTGCTTAAGCAAACACAATATCCTAAACCTCTCCGCTCGCTTTATGAACTATGCAGAGAGCAAGACTGACGGGATTGTGTTGACTCGGATTTAATGAGCAAACGTGGTAGTTTTTCCTCTGAAGGCTCTGTAATATAATATTTCACTCTGTGATTTTAACTTGCTAATCTTAATGTGTGGCACTCCTTCCGAGCTCTGCTGTCTCATCTTCCGTTTTCCCCTCGCGCTGAAAACTTTGACTACTTTTAGCTATTCTCCTCATCTGTCTCTCAGGTCCCCCCACTGTGAAACATGACAGCCCGAGCCTCCGCCACATCACTCGTCTCTTCTCCTCTCCTGTCTCTAAGATGAAAGCTTTTCTTTGCAGACAAACCTCTGCGAGTCCTTTCCGCACGCCGGGCCCAGGCCTGTGTTGCTGCTTTTAGGAGCACTGTTTGCTGCGTTTTTTCTGATTTATTTATACATTTCTCATTGTAGCACCTCGTGCATGTCAAGAATCTCAAAGTTGGAACCTTGCATGTGCATTATGCCGGCTGAGTCAAATTCTTTTTTGAAATATACATGAATGTATGAATATATTTATTGTCGAGAAGCCCCTGTGCATCAGGAGAGTCTCATTCCCTGTAGTGGCCGTGCTATGGAATGGAGTGGCGTGATCCTTGAAGGCGCCCCACATGCGGCCACCGAATAGAGCCGCCTGGTGCACCTCTCAGACAATGGAATGGTAGAAGGAAGGGAAATGATTTGGTTCCTATTGGAGGGGCTGGAGTAGTCGCTTCAAAGCAGTGTGCCCGGCTGAGGCTTTAACCGGCCTTCTCTCTGCATTAGATGTGCGTCCTGTGATGAGCCTTTGAAGGGGGCAGGCAGTCCTGGCTGGGAGATTGCGATTGCATTGCACGGGTGTTGTGGCTCGGCCTTGCAAAGAGACTTGCAAGTCTGTGGCTTCAACAGGATTGCGGCGCTGCACTCAGTGCCGCTTAAGTAGGTTGGACTTAAACGTGTTGACCCGAAAGCCACAATGTGACGAAGGAACAGCGGTGGTGTCACGCTTGGATGTATGTACGCACACAGACTCCCATATATCACAACGGAAGGTAGTGTGGATGTGTGTGTGTGTGTGTGTGTGCACAAGCTCAGGAGTCAGCTGTGGCTGGTTGGCTTGTGCAGATTAAGGTTTGAGTGTGCGTTACAGATGGCGGTAATAATGATCAGATAGCCCTTGTAATGGAGACGGCCCAGTTTGTAATGGCTTCCTAAAACAACACATGGAGCGTCTTTACGAGGCCACAACCCGCCCAGTTATCACAGAGCAAACTGTGTGAATGAGAGTAGCATCATGTCAGACAAGCTATTTATTAGCACGCACATCACACACACACGCGCACATTTCATTTTAATACCGACAGCCTGCATCTTGCCTACTCTCTGCTTGTTAAAGGCGAGTGTTATCAGAGGAGACACAGACTCCCGCTACACCAGTTAGGCCGTCCTCCCCTTTTACATTCACTGTTAATGAGCCTAATGATGTGTGTCTCTGCGATTGCATCAGTCAATATGCTGTTCAATATGGGTTTTAGAAACCCACTGACAACTTAAGCATGTCCGCCTGGATAAGATCTCCCATCCAAGGGAGAAAAGAAAGAGCAACTAATTTGTCTTGGATTGGATGGGACACGTGTAGCTGTCTTTTACAATCATGAGCTGAGATTGTAAGTAGAGAATAGACTTGTCACTCAAATTCTCTGATAAGAAGCTGCTTTTAAGACGCAGAAGGCAGCTGCGTATTAAAAGCACCGTGTCCTAGTTATGACGGCGCCTGGCGCTCTCTTGTATGGAGATCTATTGTTTGTTCGGTGGAGATAGTTTTCAGCTTTTTTGTCTCTCTGTTGTGTTCTGTTTTTGATTTCAGTGCAGGTTCAGTTTCAGTTAAGTTTTTATGTTTCAGTAGGGGTTCAGTTGGAGTTTTATTTCAGTTAATGTCAGGAGGTGTTTAGTATGTTATTGACCAGGGACATTTAGCTTCATGCTTTGTTGGAGAGAAGCCTTAGGAGTTTAATAGTCTCTGTATAGTGATTACAGATGTGCCTATTTCATTTTTACTGCACTTTTTTCCCAACTGTATTTGGCTTATTATATTAGTCACATTAATTAGTGCAGCTTTCAACACACGTTCTTAAGACACTTTCTCTATTTTCTCTTATGCTGATTTCAGTGAGAGACAAGAAATGCAGGCAGAGACCCCTGTGACACAGATAAAAGCTGTTTCTTTTATAAACCACACAGCATTTGATTGATCTGTCTCGCGGTCTTGATCCCTGGGCTTGGCTGATTAAACCTATCCATCAGCTTCTCTTATCAGTGCCCTAGCAGATCGACTGCAGGACACTGAACTAAAACCCGTGTATTGTTGTTACACAGAAAAAGTCAAAGGCTAAGGACAGGGAGGGGGGAGGTTTACCAAAACTCTTCTCTTCAAGGCCATGTCAACAAAGCAAAAAAAATGTGTTTAAAAGAAATAGCTTGTGTAAAAAAAAGGTTTTGAGATAAGTATCTTTCATGCTATTGTCACTATCATCATGCACTCACACACATGCACACTTTTTTTGTCTCGCATGTTGGAATAACCTCTAACTGAGGTCATAGCAGATTGTGACAAGAGTGTTTCCTCTCTAGTGGGAAATCAGAAAGTAATGTTTCCTGTCCGCAGAGTGTCAGTTCCCCACTAGTGATGTGACCCTGCCCCCGGTCACAACTCGCACAGTCATCGGCCAGATAATGACATCTCTTTCACTGACAGGCTGTCTTTCACGTGCCTCTGCAAGCCTCTACACACACACACACACACACACAAACAAACACACACTTGGACGCATGGATGCAGGCGTGCTCTCGTGCTGGCTTGAAAACGAGGGAAAACGAGCACAGTCGCCGTTATGAATCATCTGAATGATTTGCAAGTCAAATAGCCAGTTTCATAAGATGTGCCTGTTACTTTCTGAAATAAATTTGAGTTTCTCATCTTCCGGGTGACTGTGAAAGCAAATACATCAAGGCTACTAAAACGTGGATGATTGCATGTCACTTTGCTCTCATTTATCTGCAACCATCTATCACCATCATGTTGTCAAGTCAATGAAAACAGCACCGGAAAAGCAAACAGATGGGCTTTTGTAATTCACAGATGTATAATTTTGGGACAGTTTGTTAAGGATAAAACCTCTTTTATCTTTTCGCTTATCTTAAACTTCTTAAATTGGATTGATTTATGATTCTCAACATCCGGAAAACAATCTATTTCACATAGTTCAACATAAACAATTTTTTTATGAGGAAAAACGATTATATCACATCCTGCATGCTGGTTTATCATCACTTTGCAGCATGTCAAAATCAGATAGTGCTGAAGTTTGCAACTTGCTACCTTATCAAGGAACAATCAACCTAAGTTTACATAGTCAGAATTTCATGGTGAAAGAAGATGGTTTATTGAAATCCTGTTGCAGCATGCCCTGCAGAAGCAGGTGTGGACCTGCTCGCCTTACTTGCCGTTAGTGATTTTTAAGGGTGGGGTGGGGGGTTTACACTCCACAAAAGCTATATGGGAGAAGTTGCCTGCGTGGCACATCATTAACCTGATATCTAGCTAATCTCCTGGCTAATTCATTTTGTCTTCCGAGCACTCCTGTGTATTAATATCCTCTCCATGCTGCCGCTCATGGGATGCAGTAGGAGCGTAGCCATGGTGATGATTGTGTCATTATTTTGCAGTCAGATGAGTGATATCCCAGAGGGCTGTAGCTGGGTTGTCCGGGCCAGTTGAGAGGGACTGATTAGAATTGCAAATGGCCGCCAAGTGTTGTGTTTATTGTGTGTCTCAATATTGGAGACAATCAGGCGAATCAAAGCCCTCAGCTGGAGAGATGGGACTGAGGCACGGTGGGCCTCTCTGGTTGGCACCGTGTCCTCAGTGCTTGCACAGTGCTTCCTCCCTCCCTCCCTCTCTTCTTCTCCTTGTTGCCCTCTCTCTCTCGGTCGACTCTGTCGTGTGTATAGGTCCTGAAGTACGTGGACACAGCTGGCGTAAGAGAAGGGGAGACAGAAAGAGCCGGTAAATTTAGTGCACTCAATCATCTGTAGTGTGGCGGTCCTCTCACACAGCTGAGAAATATTAAACACGCTTTATGATAATGAAAGCGCTGGCGACAGACATAAATATCAGAGGCAAAGTGCTGAAGGATTAAAATGTCTTGTACGTTTCCTCATAACACAAATTTGTCATTGATTTCATGGCTTCTTGAATCGTTAGAGACAGAATTATCAGCTTTTCATTAGTGGAATTTCTTTTTTCTTCTCAGAGGACCTGTCCGTGATGAGGTATATCGAGTCACATATTAAGGGCTCAGGAACATTCAGATATCTGTGTGCAGTCCTGTGTCAAGGCCTGCAAATGGAACCTATTGGCAGTGAGCCCTTGATGTGATTGGGTGACAGGCTGTGGTGCAAAGTGCCCTAAACTCACATTTTCTCCGCAAATCACTTGACAATTGTTCTTCCTCAACGATTGGCCATTACCCCGTTATTGACTCACTGTTTGTACAAGATTCTGCTAAAATCCATCTGAAAGCCATCCAGCTCTGTTGTGTGAGACAGAAAGCTAGTGTTTTAGCTCACCGTGTAATTCACTCTGTCAATTGCACACAGAGAGGCCTATCTTCTCTTGTTTCGCTACTGTTGGCTTTTAAAGAATGTGTGTGTGTGTGTGTGTATAGTGCACATGCAAGAATGCGTGTGCACTCATGCATGCATATGTCCCTGTTCGAACACAGGATAATGCCTCAGGTCATACATGCTCCCCATATAGCACCGCATGACCAGTCACAACAGGCATTTGTGAGGCCCAGGTATGGGCATGCACAGTGAACAGGTATTGCTACAGGGAAAGTACTGTTAAAGACTGGTATATTTTATTGCACCACACACGTTCTCTTAAGCTTGTGCCGCTGTAGGCTAAATGAAAAACTAATTTAAGAGGAATGCATTCCCACTTCACGGAAATCCCTCACAGATTTAATCTGAGCTAGTGGACTTGTGAACAAAAGGAAGGCCATCATAAGACTCACACATCTGACATGATGTGAAGAGTCACCAGCCTTTAAAGGCAACAGTGCATGTGAGAATCTGCATCTCACGGCCCGTTTAGACTGCGCTGGGTGCCGTTGAGCTTGACAAGCAGTTTATGAGAGATCCTTACAACTGGGTGTGTGTGTGTTAAAGGAGAAAAAAGAGAATGGTTGAGAGGGAGAGTGTGTGTCAGATCGCCGACGTGGCTGTTTGTGAGTGTGTGAAACTGAGGAGAGAGTTCATGAGGTGACATCTCGTCAGCTGTTTGACTTTCCCAGTTTCCCAGGGATGCAGTTTCAAGAACAATGTAGAAGAAAAACCACCAACCACCGACAATTGAAATGCCACACAAAAAAATCCCCCGCCGCTGTTTGTTGGTGACTGAATTATTGCCGTTGCTTGAGATTGGAGACAGGGGAAATGTGTGAGTGACTACACTGTGCTTGTAGCAGACACATATCACCTACCGGACTCCTCTACCCATCCATCTCCCAGCACTCCTCACAATAGCAGGAATACATTAAAAAAGAGTGAGTCAGGAGAGAAGGGGATGCAAGATAAATATTGTGTTAGTAT
This sequence comes from Lepomis gibbosus, assembly GCA_029875015.1. Classification (NCBI taxonomy): domain Eukaryota; kingdom Metazoa; phylum Chordata; class Actinopteri; order Centrarchiformes; family Centrarchidae; genus Lepomis; species Lepomis gibbosus. Next base: position 20,559 of record JAPMOB010196715.1, read on the forward strand.
TTCCCCCCCTCCCTTGCAATTGTCTTTCACACTGACAGATGAACAATGAAAGTATTTTGAACTTTGCTGCATGCTATCTTTTACTTCTTCGGGTTCAGAACCGTGCTGTCAAAGCCAGACGTGTTCTGGCAGAGATTGATTGATTTGCTTTCTGTGCGCCATGTCTTCCCTTTGTTCTTCCAGGAAGGCTTTGGTTTCTCTCCAGTATGCCAGACGTTTTGTAGCTGTGTCATATTAACACCTGTTAACAACACACAGACTCCTAAAATATCGATTTAGCTCCCCCTTGATCCTAAAGTGTTGCTATAAAATTTAAACTGGAAGCGTTTCATTCTATATTCTGAAAAAGACAAACCCAAGTCGGTAGACAAAGACAGGTGGGGGGGAGCAAAAATAGGAATATCCTTTTAAGGATAAATATCATGTTATTGCCATTAAAGGAATAGTTTTGAAAAACGCTTATTAGCTTTCTTGCTGGGAGTTCGATGAGAAGATTCATACCGCTCTCATTGCTGTATGCTTGAAGCTACATACAGCAACTAACTTAGCATTTCTTAAAGACTGGAAACAGTGGGAAATATTGCCTGGCTCTGTCCAAAGGTAACAAATTCTGCCAACCAGAACCTCTAAAGCTCACTAATTAACATTTTATATACACTTTGTTGAATCCATACAAAAATCGATGTGTAAAAACAACACATTGCGGTGTTATGTTTTTTTTTATGCTAAGCTAACTCGCTGCTGGCTCCAGCTTCATAATTACCATACAGGCATGGGAGTGGTATCAATCTTCTCATTTAACTCTAGGCAAGAAAGCAAATAAGTGTGTTTTTCCAAAATGTTGAAGGAGAAAAATCTCATTAGCAATGGGTGTCAGGTTTGTTTGGGAGATGTCTTGTGGCTGATCACTTGCTGATTTGATTCCCAGATGTGTCGGTGCCAAAATACTGCTGAGCAGGGCAACTAAACCTCCCTCCCCCACGGTGTGACTGAGAGATGGCTCATTCAGAGAATGAGTTTGAGAAATTAGCTAACGTTAGCTACAAACCGTAGCCTGGCTCTCATCCTCAACAAGCTTTTCACTTTGCTGCATTATTCAGCCTAAAACTGTGATCCCTCGAGTAATTTTTAACCATGCTGAGATGGGAGGACAATTGTAAAAATAAAAAAAAATTAACCATGACTGGCTGTATCTAAGCCAAACAGAATTTAAATAACTATAATATGGAGCTGTGTGTGTGTGTGTGTGTGTGTGTGTGTGTGTTATTAGCACATGATTGCTGATTGAGTAGCAACATTAAAGGAATGGTTTTTCTGCGAAATGCTTTCTGGGGGCTTATCGATGGGGCTGGAGATACAGAGCAGAAAATGGCTGCTGGTTAACAACCCGGGCAAGCTGCGTGGGTTTGATAATGGTTATGATTCTTTTTCTCTCTAGTTTCTCCTTCGCTCCCCCAAGTGGGACTAAAACACAATTGGGTGCGTGTGAGAGATGCTATTGTCCTTCTGGGAGGTTCTCCTGCTTTCTCCTCTCTTGCTCTGCTCGGCACTGATTACAACCTTGCATCCTAGTCCAGCTCTTGACTCTCTGCTCTGCAGCTCTTGGTCCTGGGGGATTCCTCTCTCTACTGT